>JAVJIF010013615.1:0-136113 GCA_038442645.1 Agave tequilana | reverse complement strand
TTTCCTTCACACAAAATACTCAATTTAGAAAATAAGGAAACATTCTCATTTTTCAAATCTTCTTTTCTTTTTCTAAGCATGCGACTTTATTTCTAAGTGAATCATTTTCATTAAGCAATGCAATCAAATTTCTTTTCAATATTGTTATCTTTTTCTAAGCATGCAATGTTATCTCTAAAAGAGTCTTGTTCTATATGCATGCAAGCAAGTTCCTTTTTCAAATTTTTATTATTCTTTTTATCATGTCATATTTTTCAAGTATAAGATGACAAAAGGTAGTGAGCTCATCATATGACATGTTCTCATCATCGGATTCGGAATTTACCTCAAGGGGGTTATCCCCTTGGACCATATAGCACTGTTGGAGGTGTCGCTTCCAACATCCGAATCACTCCCCGCATAGTATAGATCTTTTTCGCCGAGGGAGGTGATGATGTTCCATACTACAAAAGCCGATTCAATATTAGAAACCCTAGATAAATAATCATCATTTAGGGTTTACTTAATAGCATGAAGGGCTTTTGCATTAGCCTCAATGTTCTTACCATTTAAGCAATATTCTTATTATTTGTGGCAAGATATACACTAAGGCCAAGTCCTTTGAGGAACAAAGACATCTTAACCTTCCAAATTTGGATGTTAAGAGTGTCAAAGGTGGGTGGTGACATGAAGTCCATAGTGAGGTGTGTGTGTACAAAATATTGTGATTAGCCAAAGGAGGATCTTTAACTCTTAGGTTGTTAGACCCCAATCAAGAGTACTAGCTCTGATACCAATTGAAAGATCACCTAGAGGGGGTGAATAGGTGATGGCTAATCTAATGGTCACTTATGAACAAATAATGCGGAATTAAAACTAAGATGACCAAATTAAACTTTCTTTTAATTAAACACTTATGTATAACACAAGAGTGTTGCCGAATTCCCCTTGCGAGGCTCTGGACAAGCTCCTCTAGATTCCCCTTGAATGGGTTTGAGGTGCCGCGTTGGCTCTCTTGGTTGAATACTAGTGTTAACAAGCAATCCCAAGCAAGTATGTATATCAATTATGAGCACAAGGGAATATATCATGCATATATAAGATGAACACAATAATAGAATGCAAGATATAAAATAGAGACAAAAAGAGAAAGAGAGCAAGAGTGAGCAATCGCAAATACAAAGGGTTTGTTTCGAGGTTCGAGCACACTTGCTCTACATCCCCGCCTTCGACACACGAAGGATTTCCACTATGCAAGATCCCACCGGATCTCTCCTCGGTGCCGCAACACCTACAAGCCCTCGGACTCCCAAGTCCCGTACACACGCAAGTCCACCGACTCGCCGAGGCCGTACCTCTACCAAAGAGTTCACAACCGAACTCCACACCACAACGAGCACACTTGCCCGTCTCCTCAAAGTAACAAGAAAAATCTCTTTGATGATCACAACACTTGATCACCTAAAGAGCACTCTCACTACAACACACCTATAGGAATATCTAGCAATGGATAGCTCAAGTGTGGTGTGAGAAAATCAAGGAAAAAGCTATGGAGGAAAACTCAAGAATCACTTTAACACTCTCTTGATCAAAACTCTTCCTTTTGATTGGAAGTATTTGCACTTAATCTTGTAGAGAAACTCTTCTAAAAGTATCAGAAAACTGCTCAAGAAATCTCCAAAATCTTAACCTCAAACAGTTGACAAGACCCCCTTTTATAGGCTGCCAGAAATAGAGCCGTTGGGGTTCTGTCAGTGCTGTCGGTCGACCGCCGGTCGACCGGCCAACGGTCATTTTTCTGACCGTTGCAGCCACCGGTCGACCGGCTCGGTCGACCGATAACCTGGAATGAACTGTCGGTCGACCTATCGGTCGACTGGACATTTCCAGAGAGCAAAACTCTCTTGGTCGGTCGACCGACCCGGTCGACCGGCCACTGTGCTGACAACGTGCACAGGGCTGTGCACATCGGTCGACCGGTCCGTCGACCGACATGGCCTGTCAGCCAGTCTCCAGGTCTGAAAACAGGATTTAAAATCTTTTTATAAATCCTAAAAATATATAGAAATTCTACAAAAATAGTTTTACCAATATACTTGAAAGAACAAACATGCTTGCACAAAATCAAGACATGTTATAGATGTTTTGGTCTATTTTTGTAACTTGGAAATATTAGCTCAATAACCAAATGTATTTTTCCAAAACATGTTTTTCCAAAACTTGTTTTTCTAAATCTTTATCAAATACAAAAACAAGATATTTGAACTTATAAAGCATAGTGTGTATGGATATGATCCACTACACAATCATAATAAAATATCTATGTTTTGATCATAAAGCTCTAAACTTGGTTATGGTTTGAAAAGATATATATGATAGAAATACCAAAACCCAAAGTTTTTATATTTTGTCTCAAAGAAAATCTTTTACTAAATAAAAATTCTTTTCTAAAAAGAATATGAAATCAATTAATCAAAAGTTCTATCAAGAGTGTGTGTGTGTGATATAACTTGAGCAATCCACCAACTATCTATCCTTTACATTTTTACTAAAACAAAAATACAAATTCTATACCTAGACCCAAGTCTTCAACTTCTTGAAGTCTTCCCTTGAAGGCTTCTCATCTTCTTGACTTGGTCCAAGCTTGATCCAAAAACTCCTTGGATCACCACATGCAAGCTCAAATCTTGTTCTTTTATCCTTTGTTGAGCTATGCACCTACTAAGATCTTGATCATGAATCTGTCACTAATTAAACACAAGATCATTAGTAACTATAACTACATGAGTTGATCATCATCAAAACTAGGGTGAAGGGCCTTTGGGCCAACAATCTCCCCCTTTTTGATGATGACAAAACTCATGAGTTTATATGCATGGATTAAAGTAAAGCTTCAAAGAAGCTCCCCCTTAACTCATGCATACCAAATAAATAATAGATATGGCAATAAAAGCACATGACATATATGCAATGTAGGAGATGCATCATATAAATCAAATCTTTTGCTCCTAATTGCAAAATATACATATATGCATAATAAGTGAGGAAGACAAATACTTCTCCCCCTTAAGCAATGAAAACATGCATATACAATACAATCTCAAATACTTCTCCCCCTTTTTGTCAATCATCAACAAAGGGTTCAAAGTAAAAATACATCAAACAAATTTTCTCCCCCTTTTTGTTAAAAACAAAGAGATCAAGGAGGGGTAAATACAAATCAATCAATAAAATTTATATGCGATATAAATTCATGAAGAGGAAGACGTTAAGTTAGCTTCCCGACACATATACATTACATGAAAGAGGGATGACAAGCCCTAATTCACATAACGTATAATATGTCATGCATAAGAGGAGATGTGAAGCTCCCCCTACACACGTATATCATGAAAAGAAGAGTTGTCAAGCTCCTCAAATTATAATATACTCAACATGAATCTATATGTAGAAGAGATGTTAAGCTCTCCTTGCATATAGACAATACAAATCAAAAATTTTGAATTTTTCTTTATCAAAACAAAAATTTTAACTTTTTTTTTAGTAACAACAAATTTTGATATATCAATTGTAAAATAATCAAATTTTGAATTTTGATACCAATTTCAAAACACAATGCATAAGCTTATTATGAAATACCAATTTGAAATCTAATTAAGCTTAGCATCAACAATCTTTGTGCTTTAAAGGAAATACCACTTGTAAAATAAGCACAAATAGATAACATATATGTATGACAAGATATACCAATAGAAATTGATATAATTTAAAGGCATTCATACATACAATCAAAATATGGATATACACAACATGAAGTCATATTGATACCAATTGCAATAACCAATGATACCAATTGAAAAGTAAGCATAAGTGTATACATCATATAATCTACCATATGAAGAATTCGAACTAGTTAAATGAACTTGTTTTAAGAACTAGTACGAGATCCTTCCATCAAGGAATAAGTTAAAAAGTTTTTTCATGAAAGATCAATGAAACACAAGGCACTAAAAAACACTCTATCCATAAAGTCCATTTAATGTTTTCAAGAGATGTGAGTGTACTAATGTTATGTGAAGCATGGCATCATGAAAATTACAATAAAACTCAATATTCCTTCAAATCATAAAGTTTGAATTCTTGAAATCCATCACAAAAATTTTATTGTACCAATTTTAAAACACAAAATTTTATTAAAACAAAATTTTATTTCAAGATATATGTATGTTTTGTCAAGACATTAAGTATACATACATATCCCTAAAATACAATTGAGTCCATATAAGTAGATTTGCATTAAAGGCAATGACTCAAGAGGTATCCATGTATATCTTAATGTTTTGGCAAAATAACCATATACATGAAATGAAATCACATGATCATAACATAAATCCAAATGGGAATACAAGTTTAAGAATGTAATGATCATCAACATAAGGCTATACTAGTACATCTAATAGGCACAAATAAGCATTCAACCCAATCATATATAGATTTATTTGTGGTCCATAAGGTGTACAAGTATAAATCCAAGTGTTGACAAATACTAACATCTAAACTAATATTCAATACAATGAAGCATCAAAATTTTGAAATCACAAAAGAATTTATCCATAAAAATAGGATCATGTGCATCAATTGAAGAATAGATAACTAGTTTAAATAGATTTTTGACAAACTAGTTAAAGATCCTTCATAAATATGAAATCATATGTATTTCATGAATAATACTAAATACATAAAAGTTCAAGCACTCATATTCCATAAAGCTCAACATATATATTTCTTAAAGATAGAGTGTTCAAAGGTTATGTAAATAGTATCTATATGAAAATAGTCATAGAAGCCCAAATCAATCATGACTGAAATTTTTATTTAACAACACACAAAAATCATTTGTATCAAAACAAATCATCAAAAAAAAATTTACATGGTATATGTATGAATTATACAAATCCAACAATATGCATACATATCCCAAATATTAAAAGAGTCTATTAAATGTTTGCATGAAGGCAGAGACTCACGGTTATACATGTATATTTATTAGATTTGAATTAAACACCCATATACATGAAGTAAATCACTAAAATAGGTAAAACATGTATAAAAGAGAATCATCAAAACTAGTCTTATACATATGCATAAAGTGGATACAAATGAGCATGAGTTCAATCATATATATGAGTCAATTGTATTTCACTATACATCTATGTATGAATACAAGTTTTGAAATATTCTACATCTAAGCATGTAATACCACATGAAGCACATGAAAAATCTTAAAACAAAATCATGAACATGCTATGAATATGACATAAGTAAATAGCATGAACATAAAAGTAGGAGTTTAGAGGTTGTTACCAACTCCAAAGCTCCAAATATGGTGGTCTTTTCCACCAAAATTCCTTGATAGCAATGCATCCAAAAGTTTGTCCATCATGTTCATTGCATTCGCTACCAAGGCACCAATCCTCTCACGTCTTGTGAGAGCCCTCACCTACATCAAAATCAAAAGGTGGGGGTTTTGGTACCCATGTTTTCTTGGGTCCTTTGGGTTAGCATTGTTGTAAGGAACCCAAAATCTATTATACTTAGCAAATATAAGTATGGTTTCTTATCAAAAACAATATTTTGCTAGATGGCCTTTGCGGCCACAATGTGTACAAATGTACACCTTAGCATGATGCTTATGAGTGTGATTGTGATCGTGATGTGCACCATAAGCATGAGCATGATGAGTATGTGCATGAGCATGGGGAACTTGTTTCTTTTGAAACAAAGATTCCAACTTAGAATGATTAAATGCACAAGAGTTCAAAGTTGAACTCAAATTATTCATTTTATTTTCAAGTTCCTAATCTCATTAGTGGTAGCATGAAAGGCATGATGAGATGAAGAATCATTTTCTTTTTCTTCTTAGCAACAAAATCTTTTTCTTTTTCAACAAATTTTCTTTTCAAAGTAATATTTTCTTGCAAAATATCTTCTTTTTATTTTTCCACCAAGTCAATCTTTCTTTCAAAGTATTGTTTCCTTCACACAAAATACTCAATTTAGAAAATAAGGAACATTCTCATTTTTCAAATCTTCTTTTTCTTTTTCTAAGCATGCGACTTTATTTCTAAGTGAATCATTTTCATTAAGCATGCAATCAAATTTCTTTTTCAAAATATTGTTATCTTTTTCTAAGCATGCAATGTTATCTCTAAAAGAGTCTTGTTCTATATGCATGCAAGCAAGTTCCTTTTTCAAATTTTTATTATTCTTTTTTAATCATGTCATATTTTTCAAGTATAAGATGACAAAAGGTAGTGAGCTCATCATATGACATGTTCTCATCATCGGATTCGGAATTTACCTCAAGGGGTTATCCCTTGGACCATATAGCACTTGTTGGAGGTGTCGCTTCCAACATCCGAATCACTCCCCGCATAGTATAGATCTTTTTCGCCGAGGGAGGTGATGATGTTCCATACTACAAAAGCCGATTCAATATTAGAAACCCTAGATAAATAATCATCATTTAGGGTTGACTTAATAGCATGAAGGGCTTTTGCATTAGCCTCAATGTTTCTTACCATTTAAGCAATATTCTTTATTATTTGTGGCAAGATATACACTAAGGCCAAGTCCTTTGAGGAACAAAGACATCTAACCTTCCAAATTTGGATGTTAAGAGTGTCAAAGGTGGTGGTGACATGAAGTCCATAGTGAGGTGTGTGTGTACAAAAATATTGTGATTAGCCTAAAGGAGGATCTTTAACTCTTAGGTTGTTAGACCCAAATCAAGAGCACTAGCTCTGATACCAATTGAAAGATCACCTAGAGGGGGGGTGAATAGGTGATGGCTAATCTAATGGTCACTTATGAACAAATAATGCGGAATTAAAACTAAGATGACCAAATTAAACTTTCTTTTAATTAAACACTTATGTATACACAAGAGTGTTGCCGAATTCCCCTTGCGAGGCTCTGGACAAGCTCCTCTAGATTCCCCTTGAATGGGTTGAGGTGCCGCGTTGGCTCTCTTGGTTGAATACTAGTGTTAACAAGCAATCCCAAGCAAGTATGTATATCAATTATGAGCACAAGGGAATATATCATGCATATATAAGATGAACACAATAAATAGAATGCAAGATATAAAATAGAGACAAAAGAGAAGAGAGCAAGAGTGAGCAATCGCAAATACAAAGGGTTTGTTTCGAGGTTCGAGCACACTTGCTCTACATCCCCGCCTTCGACACACGAAGGATTTCCACTATGCAAGATCCCACCGGATCTCTCCTCGGTGCCGCAACACCTACAAGCCCTCGGACTCCCAAGTCCCGTACACACGCAAGTCCACCGACTCGCCGAGGCCGTACCTCTACCAAAGAGTTCACAACCGAACTCCACACCACAACGAGCACACTTGCCCGTCTCCTCAAAGTAACAAGAAAAATCTCTTGATGATCACAACACTTGATCACCTAAAGAGCACTCTCACTACAACACACCTATAGGAATATCTAGCAATGGATAGCTCAAGTGTGGTGTGAGAAAATCAAGGAAAGAAAGCTATGGAGGAAAACTCAAGAATCACTTTAACACTCTCTTGATCAAAACTCTTCCTTTTGATTGGAAGTATTTCACTTAAATCTTGTGGAGAAACTCTTCTAAAAGTATCAGAAAACTGCTCAAGAAATCTCCAAAATCTTAACCTCAAAACAGTTGACAAGACCCCCTTTTATAGGCTGCCAGAAATAGAGCCGTTGGGGTTCTGTCAGTGCTGTCGGTCGACCGTCGGTCGACCGGCCAACGGTCATTTTTCTGACCGTTGCAGCCACCGGTCGACCGGCTCGGTCGACCGATAACCTGGAATGAACTGTCGGTCGACCTATCGGTCGACTGGACATTTCCAGAGAGCAAACTCTCTTGGTCGGTCGACCGACCCGGTCGACCGGCCACTGTGCTGACAACGTGCACAGGGCTGTGCACATCGGTCGACCGGTCCGGTCGACCGACATGGCCTGTCAGCCAGTCTCCAGGTCTGAAAACAGGATTTAAAATCTTTTTATAAAATCCTAAAAATACATAGAAATTCTACAAAAATAGTTTTACCAATATACTTGAAAGAACAAACATGCTTGCACAAAATCAAGACATGTTATAGATGTTTTGGTCTATTTTTGTAACTTGGAAATATTAGCTCAATAACCAAAATGTATTTTTCCAAAACATGTTTTTCCAAAACTTGTTTTTCTAAATCTTTATCAAATACAAAAATAAGATATTTTGAACTTATAAAGCATAGTGTGTATGGATATGATCCACTACACAATCATAATAAAATATCTATGTTTTGATCATAAAGCTCTAAACTTGGTTATGGTTTGAAAAGATATATATGATAGAAATACCAAAACCCAAAGTTTTTATATTTTGTCTCAAAGAAAATCTTTTACTAAATAAAATTCTTTTCTAAAAGAATATGAAATCAATTAAATCAAAAGTTCTATCAAGAGTGTGTGTGTGTGATATAACTTGAGCAATCCACCAACTATCTATCCTTTACATTTTTACTAAAACAAAAATACAATTCTATACCTAGACCCAAGTCTTCAACTTCTTGAAGTCTTCCCTTGAAGGCTTCTCATCTTCTTGACTTGGTCCAAGCTTGATCCAAAAACTCCTTGGATCACCACATGCAAGCTCCAAATCTTGTTCTTTTATCCTTTGTTGAGCTATGCACCTACTAAGATCTTGATCATAAATCTGTCACTAATTAAACACAAGATCATTAGTAACTATAACTACATGAGTTGATCATCATCAAACTAGGGTGAAGGGCCTTTGGGCCAACATTGATTACATGTTTAGATGTTAGTTTTCATTAAGACTAGTTATATACTTGTACATAGAGTGGGTAACAAATAAATCTATATATGTTGAGCTTGAACGCTTATTTGAACCCATTAGATGTGCTAGTATAGTCTAGTTTTGATGATTCATACATTTTAAACTTGTATTCCCATTTTGAATTTGTTTTGATGAATATGAGTTTCCATTTCATGTATATGTTTATTTTGCCAAAACATTAAGATATACATGTATAGCCCTTGAGTCATTTGCCTTCAATGCAAAATCTATTTATGGACTCAATTGTGTTTAGGGATATGTATGTATACTTAGTGTAGTGACAATTCATACATATACCATGAAATAAAATTTGATTGTTTAATGAAAATTTGATTTTTCATGTTTGATGTATTTATGTTTAACTTCATGTATATGTCTATCTAGTTCAAACTAATCTTATACATATACATCCTTTTTTGAGCCACGTGCTTTCATGCATCTACTCTTAGTGGACTCGTTGAGTTTTGGATATGTATGTATATGTTAGCTTGCATTAGACATACATATGCCTTGAAGATTAAATAAGTAGTTTTATATGATTTTTCATGTTTTTTTTGATAGAATTATGTTTTAAGGAATAATTGAGCTTAATGAAATATTTTTCATGATTTTGATCTTCACATATTATTTGTACACTCATATCTATTGCTCATGTTTTGTTTCTCATGAGTTATGCTTTATTGATTAGAGTGATGATTATCATGTGATTTTCATGCTTTATGAAAAATAACTTTGTTTTATTCCTTACTTGAAGGACTTCGTACTAGTTAACAAGTTTTCCATTTAACTAGTTGCGGTGTTCTTCATTTTGGTAGAGATTTTCAAACAAACCATATTTTCAATCTATTTTTGAAAACCCCTACCATCTAAGGGCGGTAGGATGGGAGATCATGTTCATGTATGCCCTAAATTGAAAATCTTTAAAACTTGAATTATGATTGGGTGGTAGATGATATGAGATATACACATGCTTTTATTGTTATGTCAATTGGTATCATTGAACTTTTTCAATTGGTATCATTTTGACCTTTTTGTATACTCATATGTTTATTGTGTATGTATGCTTTCATTTGGTATCATCTATTGGTGATTGATACTCATTCCATTTCATACACATATACTTGTTTTTATTGTGCCTATTATATTCCTATATCTTAGAGCACAAATAGTTGTTTATGCTAGTGCTTGAGTTTCAATTTGTTTCAATTGACTACTTTTAAATTGGTATCAAGACTATGCATGATTTTAGTTTGTATTTCATAAAGGGGGAGAAAATTTGATTTTGTATTTTAATTGGTATTTGTACTCCCACTCTTTATGATTAAAAGTTGTTATTTTATTATATGATATCAACATCAAATTTGGTTAAATATATTTAAAATGAATAATTCTTACAATTGGTATCAATGTTTCTATGTAAAATCTTTTAAATTGGTAAAATTTTTACAATTGGTATCATATTTGAGAAATTCAAAATTTGGTATGTTTAATTACAATTGTATCTAAAAAAAAAATTTGTTTTAAAGAAAATATTCAAAGTTTTGATTTGTATTTCCTATATGCAAGGAGAGCTTAACATCTCTCTTACATATAGATTCATGTTGAGTATATTATAAATTGAGGAGATTGACAACTCTTCTTTATATGATATACGTGTGTAGGGGGAGCTTCACATCTCCTCTTATGCATTACATAATATGTGTTATGTGAATTGGGGCTTGTCATCCCTTCTTCATGTAATGCATATGTGTAGGGAAGCTAACTTAGCGTCTTCCTCTTCATGAATGTATATAGCATATAACATTTATTGATGTTTGTTTATTGGTATCAAGATGCTTCATTGACATATTTTCAATTGATATCATGTTTGTAGTCACCCCTTATTGATTTTGTTTTTTGTTTTAGACAAAAAGGGGGAGAACTTTGTTTGTATTGTTTTGGTTGACAAAAAGGGGAAGTAAGATTTTTACCCCTCATTTTATTTATGATTTTTTTGATTATTCACCCCTTTGTTGATGATTGACAAAAAGGGGGAGAAGAATTTGAGTTTTGTTTTTATATATGCATAATTGTGTTTTTGCATATACTAAGTTCATGCATAGCAAATAAATAATAAGATATGATGCATACTTTTATTTAGTATCATGTGCTTTCATTGCATATATATTATGTTTATTGTGATGCATGAGTTAAGGGGGAGCCTTCTTTGAAGCTTAACTTTAATCCATGCATATATAACTCCATGAGTTTTGTCATCATCAAAAAGGGGGAGATTGTTGGCCCAATGGCCTTCCACTCTAGTTTTGATGATGATCAACACTCATGTAGTTATGTTTACTAATATTCTTGTGTTTCTAAGTTTCAGATCATTAACAGGATATTAGTTGGTGATTAGCTTCAACAAGATGTTTAGAAGCTTATCATGATGATTCCGGTGCCAAAGCTTAAAGATCATACCTTTGCACTTGGAGAATCACGGAGTTTTGGAGCAAGTCTACTTGAAGATGAAGATCATCAAGAAGACTTAGGTATCTAGTTTAGATTATGAGTTTTAGATCCATGTGTAAGCTTAGTTTAGTTGATATGCTCAAGTGCACAAAACACACACGTTTTATGATTTGGTATTTGGTTTTCATGAATAATAGATCAAAACAAGTTTACATATGTTATATGTATAGTAGATGTTTTCTATTTATACATACATGCTTTAACTTGGTAAACAAACTTATTTTGACTATCCTATTCATGTTTTGGAAAAATCAAGTTTGACAAAAATACAGGATTTGTTTTTGATAAAATTTGCAAGACACAAAAATGAATTGATATGTTGATATATTGTCTTGAAATTTTTATCACAGGTTTATGTTTCAATATAAAATGACAAACAATTTTATGGAATTTTCAGAAAAAATAAAAGATTTTTATAAAATATTTTTTCCAAAAATTCTGACCTTGATTTGTGCTGACAGGCTGGTCGGTCGACCGTGTCGGTCGACCGCACCAAGGGGCCGGTCGACCGACCCGGTCGACCGACGTGCACAGACGTGCACGTCTGTTAGGCACAGATCCGGTCGACCGGGTCGGTCGACCGATGTGAGAGTTCTGCTCTCTGGAAGTTTTCGGTCGACCGGGCCGGTCGACCGATAGTGCCCAACGGTCATATTTCTGACCGTTGGCGGTCGACCGGGCCGGTCGACCGGTGGCTGTCAGAACTGCCACATCAGCCTAACGGCTAGTTTTCTGTTTTGGCCTATATAAACCCCATTCCTTTGGGATTTTGGCTAAGGTTTTCAAGAGGAAAATTTACAGTTTTCTGAAGAGTTTAAAAGAGTTTTTAAAAGAGTTTAAGTGCTAAAAAGATTTAATCTTTATTTGTTTTGTGTTTTTGGAAAATCAAAGAAAATAGGATTTGGGATATTTGTGTTGATTTTCATTCTATATCTTTTGGCAAGAATTTTCCCAAGTATTTTTCTTTGTTGCTTGTTTCCAAAACACTTAGTTTCCACTTGAGCTATATCTTCTATCCTAAGTTATTAGGATCTTTGTTTTGTGTGGAAAAAGAAAAGAGAAAAAGAAAGAAAAGAGAAGTTTGTGGTTGTGGAACCACTTGTTGTAAACCCTCCTTGCTTTTGTGAATCCCTCTTCGGTAGAGGTGATCGGAGTGGTATTGTGATTGGTTTGTGAGCCTCTTAGGTAGAGGTGGTTGTTGTATTTGGCTACGGGCCGTATCCCTCTTCGGTAGAGGTGGATTGTGGTTGTATAGCCTCGGTGGCTTTGTAAGGTTGAGAGAGGAGTTTGGTACTCCTATAGTGGATTGGGAAATCCTACACGGTGGTGTAGGCGGGGATGTAGAGCTAGGGGCTCGAACCTCGAAACACATCTTGGTCTTTGCGTTTGATCCAATTTCTCTCAACTCTACTCTTTTTACATTTGTGCAAGCATCATCCATTCATATCATCATATATACTTGTTTGTGTTTTGAGCATTGTTTCATATTGCCTTGCATATATTTCTATTGTAATTCATCTATACTTGCTTGGCTTAATTGTGTGCATTGTATTGCTATATCCTTGATTGCTTGGATTGCTTGTGTGTGTGTTTCATCATAGCATTTCATTCTTTACTTGTCCGATCATATCTCATACAACACGGTTGCATTGCGCACCTCTAACCCATTCAAGGGGAATTGGGAGGAAGGAGTTCAGAACCTCGAAAGGGGTATTCGGCTCTTAGTCGTGTTTTGAAAGATCGTTGCATCACTCATATTCACTTAAGTTTAAAAAGATCATTAGATTAGCATTTACACCTATTCACCCCCCCTCTAGGTGTATTTCACTGTTTACTGTTTCCAGTCGATTAGTCGACTAGACCTATAGATTAGTCGACTAGAAACCCTAGCTGAAACTTAACCTTTTCTGGAAACACAGTATTAGTCGACTTACCTTAGTTCCTAGTCGACTAGAGGCCCTTAGTCGACTACACCCTTGACCCTAGTCGACTAACCCTTCCTGGACCAGAAACCTTAACTCTCTGTATCCCAGATTTAGTCGACTTAACATAACTGTTAGTCGACTTGTCATGTCTGTTAGTCGACTACCCATATGACCCTAGTCGACTAACTTTTCTCTGAAACCAAACCCAACTCTCTGGAACCCAGTTTTAGTCGACTATACCTTACTGTTAGTCGACTTGCCATCACTATTAGTCGACTACTCTTCCATCCTAGTCGACTAACTTTGCCTATCTGTCATAGTTGATTCCTTTCTTGAACATGAACCTTACCCTCTAGACTTATATCATGTATAGGTACTACTTGACTTGTCATTTGACAAACATCATCTTACCTTCTCTTTTTCTCTCTCCTCTTCTCTCTACATATTTATATCAGGTTTTGTGGCGCATCCCAAGCTTCCGTGGATTACGGCTCTTTCGGTATTTTGGAGTTTAGGCGAGTATTCTCACTCGCTACTTTCTTGTATGCGAGTAGTCTCGCCTCTATTTGAGTTTCCCGTTTCATCGGTCGATAAGTATTTCGCTTCTTATTTCCATATTCATGTATTGCACTACATTGCTTGTATTATGGTAGCTTCATCTTGTGCTTGTACCATGCTTATGATATGCTTGTTTCTTCATCATATACCATGCGTGGCCGACCCTTCGTGGTCGTTGGACTTGGGGTCACTTCCAGGTTATTACTTGCTATTATTTCAGACCTGTCGGTTGCATGCCTCCTTTTAACACATGTATATCACCTGACCATCTAGTATGTTATCACCTGACTACCTGGCATGCCACTACCTTGCTAGACCCTCTTGTTATGACATGACTGACCCGGACTATATCGATCTCATTGGTATGCATGTTACTTGATATACCACCACCTTGTCATGCTATCCTTTAAAACCAAGCATGATACACCTGACTTTGTAATTGTCATGTTTACGGGAATCCTGTCTTGTTTTATGGAACTAAGTGCCACACGGAACAAAGTGCCACACCTACTCGGTGGGGCCACCTCTTGAATCCGTGGGGGCCACCTCTAGAATCCAATTATTACTGTTATGTCCAGTTATTCCCGTAACCTGATAATTCTGTTAATAAACTATAAAAAGGACAACTTGTATGGGTATGGGAGGAAGTGATGGATGCCGGAATGATATCTTGCTTATAGTGGTGGGGTATAAAAGTATGTATATACATATATATATATGTACTGGCGGTAGTGAATCCGAATTACTGAATAGGGGACTTTGGGCCTCCAAAGCCGGTTCCAGGTGTATGGAAACCACTATAAGAAGTTCTATCAGTTCTCCATCTACTTCCGTTAACAACCCTCGACTTGCTTATATATGGATGTATGTGGGTTGGCCGTACACCAGGTCACATACCGAGATATATGGGTCAGACGAGTAATAATAATAATAGGTGTTTCCTGTGACCCCAGTTATGATTACTGTTATGATTCCTGTTTTGATACCTGTTATGCACTCTTGCCACATCTGTTATGTATTCTTGTTATGACTACTTTGCAACTCTGATTCTATACGCTTAGATATTCGGTGGCATGAGATAACGGTATATAGATGAGGGTTTCCTTGTTTGGATTATTCCTTCGATGTACTAGTCTCATGGACCGTAACCTAAGCGTATACAATCAATTTTTCTTGTGATCAGTTTTACTTCGGATTTCCTGTTTTACGATTGTTACGTTATACCCGTTCTTATATATACTTCATTTGTGTTCTAACCCTCCTGTCTTCTGTACTTGACTCTTGTACTCACCCTTGGCTCGCCACCTGGCTTTTGCATCCTACTCGCCTGGGGAGTTTCACTGACTCCCCTGGATTCTCATGTCCAGGTCCTGGAGCCCGGAGCGTGTGGATTTCCCCCTTTGCTGCCCAGAGTAGCGCAGCGGTGGCGTGGACCTCCAGCCGACCTTTCAGAGCTCCATCCTTCCAGACCCCCTGTATGCCTCTCGAGTTTCCTCTTAGCAAACTCGTGAGTGCCCTTTTTCTATTCATACTTGTACATTCCTTGTATACATGTATGTGGACACCCTTTTATGCCGTTCATATATGTATATCCTTTGTATTCTCGCATTTGCGCATACTAGTGATATGATATTCATGTAATATTGTGATCACTTCTGATGATAACTGTGTAATTGTACTATATGTGTTGGAATGTATAATGCACCATTTGCTTCCGTACTCTGATTCTTGTTTGTACTGATGCTTAGCGTATATACGGGAAGGTAATTCGGACTTACGTATATACGTCGCAGTGACGTCCCCGTATCGCCGGGATCGGGGCGTTACAAATATGGAAGACATCATGCACTCCATCCAAAGATGGGGGTAACGCCAGCCTGTAAGCCACTTCCCCTAGTCGCTCCAGGACCTCAAAAGGTCTAATGAATCTGGGACTCAGCTTCCCCCGACTACCAAATCTCATCACTCCTCTCGTTGGAGATATCTTCAAGAATACCTTATCCCCAACCTCGAACTCAGCGGCTTTCTGCTCAAATTCGCCCATTGTTTCTGTCTATCCTGAGCTTCCTTGAGACGCTCGTCGATGACCTTAACTTTCTCCATTGTCTGAATTATAATCTCTGGTCCCAACAGCTGCCTATCACCAATGTCATCCCAACATAAAGGAGACTTACACTTCCTTCCATACAAAGCTTCAAAATGCGGCATCTTAATACTAGCCTGGTAGCTATTGTTATAAGTAAACTCTGCCAAGTGCAAATGATCCTCCCAAGACGCCCTGAAATCTAGCATGCATGCTCTCAATATGTCTTCGAGAATCTGAATTGTCCGCTCTGGTTGTCAATCAGTCTGCGGATGATATGCAGTGCTGAACTTCAAGCGGGTTCTCAAGCTTTCTTGGAGACTTCTCCAAAGTAGGACAGAAATCTAGTGTCTCTGTCAGACACAATGCTGACTGGCACACCATGGAGTCTCACCACCTCCTGCATGTACTTCTCTGATAACAATTCTGTAGACTATCCCAATCTGAAAGGAATGAAATGTGCTGACTTCGTGAGGCGATCCACTATAACCCATACTACATTATTACCCTTCTGGCTGCGAGGTAAAGCAGTGATGAAATCCATAGTGATGTGTTCCCACTTCTATTATGGAATTGGCAGAGGTTGAAGAAGTCCAGTCGTCCTCTGATGTTCTGCCTTCACTTGTTGACACACCAGACACTTTGCCACATACCGAGCAATCTCCCTTTTCATCCCATGCCACCAAAACCGTTGCTTCAGGTCTTGGTACATCTTCATCCCCCTGGATGTATAGAATAAGCTGAGCTATGGGCTTCAGCTAACACCTCTTGCCTAACCTCTCCCTTCAGTATACAAATTCTGTTACCGAAACGGAGCGTTCCATCTGCATGGATTTGCATATCTGACCTCAACCTGACTTCCACTTGTTCCTTGAATTCTTGTAACATGAGATCTCCACTCTAAGCTTCCCTGATCTTCTCAAAAAGTGTTGGTTAAATCTGCATACCCATCAATTGGCCAGGAGTTATTGCCCTTCGAATCACCATCAGGTCCATTCGCCTCATCCCTTCGAATAACTCTTTCTGTTGAGTGATCTGCATTGCCATGATGCTTCTGGCTTTCTGCTCAAGGCATCAGGTACTATATTGATTTTTCGAGGGTGATACTGTAGATCAATATCGTAATCAGCCATCAACTCCAGCCATCTCCTTTGTCTCATGTTTAGCTCCTTCTAAGTGAAGATATACTTCAAGCTCTTGTGATCGGTGTAAATCAGCACTTGGTCACCCAACAGATAGTGCCTCCAGATCTTTACGGCAAAAATGACTGCTGCCAATTCAGATCATGCGTAGGGTAGTTCTTCTCATGAGGCTTGAGTTTCCTGGACGCATATGCTATTACATGTCCATGTTGCATTAGCACATACCCCAATCCTCTCCCTGACGCATCACTGTAAATGACCATACCACCAGTCCCATCTGGCTTCTTCAAGATTGAAGCCGTCATCAACCTCTTCTTCAAATCTTCAAAAGCATTGGCACACTCCGCTGTCCATACATACTTCTCTTCCTTCTGGGTAAGCTTGGTCAGAGGTCCTGCAATCCTTGAGAAGTCTTGCACGAATCTCAAGTAGTATCCAGCTAACCCCATAAAACTCCTAATTTCAGTTACTGATTCACTGTCTGAACTTACTGGGATCCACTGAGATGCCTTCTCCCGAAACAACATGCCCCAAAAATGCCACACTCTTAAGCTAGAACTCATAGTTGTTTAGCTTGGCATAGGCTTCTCCTACCGAAGGGTCTGCAACACGATTCTCAAGTGTTCAGTATGTTCTTCTTCGTTCTTAGAATAAATTAGAATATCATTAATGAATATTACTACAAATTTATCTAAGAATGGAGAGAACACTTGATTCATCAAATCTATAAAGATTGCTGGAACATTGGTCACTCTAAATGGCATGACCAAGAACTCGTAATGACCATAACGAGTCTTAAAAGTTGTCTTCAAAATGTCCTCCTCCTTCACCTTCAGTTGATGACATCCAGACCGAAGATCTAACTTCGAGAACACCTTAGCTCCAGTTAGTTAATCGAACAAGTCAACTATCCTAGGCAAAGAATATCTATTCTTGATAGTGACCTTATTCAATTCCCGATAATTAATGCACATCCTCCTGCTACCATCATTCTTCTTCACCAATAACACTAGAGCTCCCCAAGGTGAAACACTAGGCCTGATGAAGCCTTTGTCCAGGTATTCATGCAATTGCTTCTTCAATTATGTTAGCTTTATGGGTGCCATCCGATATGGTGCTTTAGAAATAGGGGCAGTACCTGGGATGACTTCAGTAGAGAACTCCAAGTTTCGATCTGGCGAAAGTCCTGGTAGGTCCTCTGGAAACACATCTAAAAATTCTTCAACTATCGATATCGACTTCTCTTGAATTTCTACAGTAGCATGTCCCCTTTCTGCTTCTGTCTGGACGCCTTCGATTCTCTAACGAACTGGAACTCAGACTGATGTGGAATCCTGAAGATCACGCTCTTATTCCGGCAATCGATCACCGCATGATACTTACTAAGTCACGTCATGTGTAGGATCACATCATATCCACCGGTGTCTATCATAAACATATCTACTCTTAACTGTCTTCCATAAACCTCCACAAAACAAGATTTACATATCCTACTAGTGGTTATAATTCCGTTCCCGGTACTAATCTCCCATTGGGTGTCCATATCATTACAGGGTATAGAATGCATCATAACGAATCTAGTGGATATGTAGCAATGGGAAGCGCTAGAATCAAATAACGATACAACTGGAATGGAATGAACCAAAATGGTACCTGCCACGACTTGCTCTGATACCAAGAAAACCCTGTCACGCCCCACAACCATAATACTCATAAAAAGGGTACATCACGAGAGTCGGCGACGTATTTTCAAAACAAATACGTTAAGCCTCAGTACATTAATTAAAATAAAATAAGGTTTATCTATTATTCTAGCTAGAAGAAATCAATACATAATGTCACCAAAGGTTCCACTTATTACAGTATAAGAAATCATAGAAAATATAACCAGAAAAAGTCTCTCACATATGAGAATAAAGAAAATCCGTCTACTGTAGATCAGCAATGTGCTCGAGTACTCCTGGTCCTGTGGAGTCCCTGAATCAGAACCTGAGCAAGCAAACTCAGGGTCATCAATAGCGACCTAAGCGAGTGATGAAAAGAGAGAATACAAAGAAACATGCAAAAGTAAAAAACAACATGCATAGCTAAATAAAATTTATCACACTAATAATTAGCATATTAGAACCACATTAAAGCACAGTAATATACACCACATGACCATTTATAAATTATAATTTGTCCAAATAGAGTCATGTTGTCAAAATGTCTGTGTATGTTTATTCTTAATGTCTTGTTGTTTGAAACTGATAATTGAAGATGGTAATTTGTGTTTTAGGTGGGTTCTGTGCATACCCGAAACCACGGCCTAGATATATGGCACTGAACCAGGCCTTACCGCTAGGTAGTTAGTAACAGTAAACAGTACACACAGTATCACTATGGAACAGTAGAGTAATATAACAATAACAGATGGGATGTCAGTCATCCCCCGGATCCCTATAATGGAACCATATTTCGGTTGCGCAACCTGTATCCTAGGCCCACCCAAAATACCAACACCATCTCCTTTATCAATTTTCCCATCCCCAGGTGTAAGTTATCTAATGATTATGTCACCTAAGCTACTGGGTATGAACAATAACAATAACAATAGCTGTGTGACAATAAAACAATATCTACCCAGTGACAATAGTAACATGGTCCCTTTTTCTAATATTCTTATGATCCAATACAATATGTCAATTTCTACTATAAAGTCAATATATAGTATAAGAATCCAGTATCACATTCCTTTTCTGCAAATTTCAACAATTTTAACTACTTTTAAATATTTTCCAATAAATAACAATTTCACAATTTTTAATAATTTCAATTTCTATTAAATAATTCAAATGAATTATGATCAAGAGGAATTTACTGATTTCAGAAAATTTAGTAATTCATTTATACAACACCAATATTTATAATCTTACAAATTTCTAAATAAATTTCTAAACTCTAGAAAATTCAACGATCAATTTACTAAATTAACTATTCAATAATAGCAACAAATAGACATCCCAAAATAAATAAAATGTTATATATAAAGTGAGTAAAAGAACACTCATCTGGGCTATCACGCGTCCAAACACCAATTGAAAAAATCTACATTAATATATATTCGAATTATAATTTATCGAATTTTACATAAGATACTCTATTTGATGTTATTCAGTGTTTTTAATTAATTATGATTGGTTCAGATCTTAAAACAGGGTTATATGATGATGTATTGAGTTTATAGAATTATTTAGATTTTATTTACTGATTTTTTTTGTGGTATAAATGGTTAAAAACATGAAATTTTCTTAACGGGTATGAATATTAGAATAGCGGGTTTTAACTTAGAAGGTAGTGGTTCAGTCCAATATGACATGTAAATACTCCCAAATTTTTCAGTAGGTTCTAGGGGATATCTAGATATTTATCCCTATTTTTACTTATTTTTTCAAATCTTTATGTAGCCAAAAAATTATTTTTCAATAAGTTAACGGGTCTATTTTGTAATTGGGTCGGGTTATAATCGATTAAAACCCACAATACTTGGGCTGGACTGAAACTGAGCTTTCTGAAATTCAGCTTCAGAATAAATGTTTTTTTCTTCTTTTTTTGGCCTGGCCCAGAAACCAGGCCCAGGGTCTGCTCTCGGCCTGGCCAAGAGCAGGCCTAATGATTTAAATTTTTTGTTGTGGCCTGGGTTAGTGGCCAGCCCAGACCGCCAGCCTGGCCCAATAAGCCAGGCCCGGGTGCTCTGCACCCGGCCGGGCGACCTACCTTTTTTTTCTTTTTTGGTTTTGGCCGAGTGGCGGCCCAGGCCACTGAGCCTGAGCTGCACCTGGGTGCGGGTCTGCACCCGCTGCACAGACCCGCTGGTCTGTGCAGCGAGCTGCTCTCGGCCAAAGGCCGAGAGCAGTCTCCTATTTTTTTCCTTTTTTTAAAAGATTTCTATATAAAAAATATTGATATATTACCTTATATATATTTAGATTAATGGGGTTAGGTTCTAAAAATTTTCTTTTTGGAAGGAAAATTTTTAATATGCAAATTCTTTGATCCAAACTAATTTTTTTCTTTTTTTAATATTCCAAATTTTTTTTACTTTGTACAATTTATTTTTATTTATATTTTTTTGGATAAGATCTAAAATTCATGAAAAGAAGAAAATAAACGTGATATATCATAAATTTATAGTTCATACAATTTATCTAGATCTTAGGGGATTTAAGTTTCATAAGAAGAATTTTAATCATGATATATCATTAAATTCTTATTATTACAATTTAATTTTTTTCTAGATCTTTAAATAAGAAAATTTTGATGAAAAATTCATGAGAAGATAATCTAATCATGACACTTTAAAACAAATTTTTAATTCATAAAAATTTAATTTTTACTTACTTGGATTGATTCCCTAAGCCTGCTCCTCAATCTCCACCTCTCGGACACGTTTCTCCGTCACGATCGATTTCAAGAAGAGGTAAAGGGAGAAGAAGAAATGTAACAATCAGTTCGTTAAGATAAGGAATCAGGTTGTTAAGATAAGAAATCAAGTTGTTAAGGTAAGAAATCAGGTTGTAAGATAAAGATTCCTAAAGATTTCTTGAGATCTTTCAGTTGGAAATTTGGAATTTAAATTTGGCTTTAGATTTGTTTAATTAATTTAGATCTTCTACCTAACCACACACCAATGTGGCATTATGGTTTAGATATTAGGATTTGGTAAAAAGGATATGAGTTCAAAACTTGGATTAAACAATTTAAGCACACAATATATATATATATATATATATATATATATATATATATATATATATATATATATATATATATATATATATATATATATATATATAATATATAGAGAGAGAGAGAGAAAAATGTATATCAGCCCGCGGGCTGAGAGTATTCTCTCAGCCTGCGGTGACGTGGCTCAATTTGTCACCTCACTGACTTACGGCCCGCTTTTAGGTAGAAGTTAAATTACCAAATACCCCTTATGATAACTTTTCCTTATTGTTTATTATTATTTTTCCCCCCTTTTATTTTTTGCCGCTCTTTATATGATATAAATTACTTTTCACCCTATTTCCTGACCTCTTTTTGAAAGATCTAGTTTCACCTTTTTCTGAAAATATAAAATCTTTTCAGATCAATTTTTTTCTGCAAAATATTTAATGTCGACATCTGAGCAGTATACCGGCGATCTTAATATGGAAGATATTGCATCTGGTTCTACTTTCTCTCAGAATATTGAAAATCTTGAAGGGTTGACATCTCTGTATGCCGATCAACAGGTTTTAATTGTTTATATATATTTTAAAAACAATTTCTTAAATATTTAATGTTTTCTCTTTAGACTGTGAGGTACTTCGACCTTTTTAATATTCGGTCGCAATCTTATTTGAAAATAATCTCCGGCTGTGAATTCTTTTTTTCTAGGGTATGCGTCTTAGGTCGCAGTCTTTAGTAAGGAGTAATATATATTTCTTCACATACGGATAACTGCGACTTATGTCATAGTCTTTAGTAAGGAGTAATATAGATTTCTTCACATGCGGATAACTGCGACTTAGATCGCAGTCTTTAGTAAGGAATAATATAGATTTATTCACATACTGATTAATGCGACTTAGGTCGCAGTCTTCAATAAGGAGTATTATAGATTTCATGTCGTATGTGAAATCTTATTTTTATTTACTGCGACTTAGGTCGCAGTCTTTAGTAATAAGTAATATAGATTTCTTCTCATACGGATAACTGCGACCTTGATCGCAACAGCTGATAAGAAGTAAATTGTTTTCATCTCTTATGCGACCTTGGTCGCATTTATATAACTTATATTTTAGAATACAGTGATATCTAATAAATATTTATATTCATTTAATTCGTGTAAATTCTTTTTGTAGGATATGAATGCACATGCAGAAATGTCTGGAAGCTCAGATAAGTTTATAGGGAAACAGTTCCTGTCGCATATGGAAGCATACAATTTCTACAATTATTTTGCAAGGAATAGAGGTTTTAGTGTGAGAAGAAAAAGTACAGATAAGTCACGGAAGCCTCCTCATGAGATTATTTGCAGAAGATTTTGCTGCAACAAGGAAGGGCTGAAGAAGTTGTGTGACAAAAGACAAGAGGGGCTTACAGTGCATCGTCGAGTTAACACTAGAGTAGCTTGTCCTGCTGAGATGCGTATCCGTCTTCGTTTTTTTTGGACAAAAGACATTGGGTTATCACAAAATTTGTTGATACTCATTCACATGAATTGTCAAGCCCGGATAAGGTACATCACCATTACTCTCACCAGAATCATCGTTCAAAAATTAGCAGAAGCATTATGACCAATCTGGTAGATGTTGGAATGCGGCCTTCAAATATTTCCCGCGTTGTTAATGCAATGAGCCAGGGAGAAGGCTGTGAAGAAGTGCGCCCTCAACAAGTTATTGATTTCACTCGTCAACGTAGAAATAACTGCGGTCATGAGTTTATTTCTATTATCAAATATTTTCAAGAGAAAGCCGAGACCGATCCAGAATTCTTCTTTTCAAGTGAAGTTGATAACGCGGGCACACTTAGAAGCATTTTTTGGGCTGATGGAAGAGCTATTTCCTCGTAGCTGAGCTTCTGTGATGTGATCGTTTTTGACACCACATACAGGACTAATCACTTGAGCTTGCCATTTGCTCCATTCACTGGAGTAAATCATCACCGGCAGTCAATTTTGTTCGGCTGTGCATTGCTTGCTGATGAGCAGAGGGATACTTTTGTTTGGTTATTCCAAAAATGGCTCAAGTGCATGTATGGAGTTGAACCGAAGCTGATTATTACTGATCAGGATGCGCAGATTGGTGAGGCCATCAAGATTGTTTTCCCTACGTCTCGGCACCGTTACTGTTTCTGGCATGTACGGAAACATATTGCCGAGCAACAAATCCCAATGGCTAACAAGTTTGGAGAATATATGGTCTCCGATTTCCATGCTTGGTACACCTCCCGCGATATAAGCACTTGTGAGGAACGATGGCGTCTGATGAGTGAAAAATATCAGTTAGAAGAAGAAGATGGCAGTTGGTTGATGAAGATGTACAGGCTTCGTGGACATTGGGTTAATGCATATCTCAAGGATGTTTTCTGTGCTGGAATGACAACCAGTCAGAGGTCCGAGAGTATTAATTCCTTCTTTGATGGTTTTGTTAACTCAAACACTAAACTAGTGGAATTTGTTCACCAATATGATAAAGCCGTTGCTTCCCGTCGTGCATCTGAATCTCTTCAAGATTTTAGGGGTTTGAATTCTGTGCCCAATTGTACATCCAATCCATATGAGATACAGGTTTCGAAGTTGTATACACCGAAGATTTTTCAGTTGTTCCAAAAGGAATGAGCAGTTGTAATGACACTGTTTTCAGAAGAGGTGGAACAGGACAAACCTGGATCAACATATTTGGTTGGTAATTTTTCAGAATCAAAATACAGTTGGGAAAAGGTCAGTTATGATAAGCGAGAGGAACTTCATGTTTCTTGCAGTTGCTCGTTATTTGAAACAGAGGGTATCCTATGTAGACATATTCTGTGTATTTTGTGGCGCAATTGCGTTACACATATACCAGAATCATATATACTTCAAAGATGGAGGTTGGATGCTCGTTACAAAAACGTTGCAATTGAAAATGGCATGAGGCCTTTTCCCAGTCAAGGAACTCCACGGACGGCTAGATTGTGGACAGTTCGTTCAAAATTTAATGCAATTCTGGACATGGTCGCTGATTCTGATGAAAATATTTCAAAGTTGGAGGGAGTTTTGGAAAGTTTTGCCCAAGATACCACTAGAGAATACAGAGCAATGTCAGGAAATGATAATTCATCGCATCCTAAGACTGCCGTTGGTTCCAGTGGATCCGTTGTCATATTGCGAGATGGTGAAGAATTGAATATACGTGATCCAATTGGCCCTGTACCAACCAAGGGGAGACCTAGAGCTGCATCCAGGCTTAAGTCTGGTTTTGAAGATTCTATATATCAGAAGGAAGTGAAGCATCGAAGATGTGGTAACTGCCAAGAGCTGGGCCATTACAGGACTGGTTGTCCGTTAATGGTATATTACATTAAACCTGTTAATCTTTTTTTTATAACGATTAATGTTTATAATTCTTACTATTTATTTTTTTATTGGCAGAAGAAGTAGGTTTGGGTTGCCTCCATCTCGAAGGAACAAAAACTTCAATTTTTTATGAAGTGCGACCAGGGTCGCACAGTGTAGAGAGATTTAGTCGCATTCTGACACTGGCATGTAATTATAATCAGATTTATTATCATTCTTTGATTTCTACTGTATTATTTTTTGTATGTACTTGTACTTTAAAGTTTTAATGCTACAAAATTCTACTTTATAGTTTAATTTTTTTTGTACATAATGTAGTCAGAGACTTTGGTCGCAGTGTACATGGTTAATTGCGACCAAGGTCGCAGTGTTCTTATTGATAAAGATGGCCAGCAACTGCAATCTAAGGTCGCACTACATGTACTGCGACTTAGGTCGCACTACATATACTGCGACTTAGGTCGCAGTACTTTAGGTAGGTGTTTCCTTTATATTAACACGCATAGCGACCAAGGTCGCAGTGTTGCTGTTGATTAAAACATTGCCGCCATCAACTGCGAACAAGGTCGCATTGTATTTTATTTAGACTGCGGCTATCAACTGTCGCAACCTTCTTTTTAGAATTTTGAGATGGTGAAGACTTAAGTCGCAGTACGTTAGGTATGTGTTTCCTTAATATTAACACGCATAGCAACCAAGGTCGCATTGTTATTGTTGATTAAAACATTGCCGCATCAACTGCGACCAAAGTCGCATTGTATTTTACTAAGGCTGCGGCTATCAACTGCGACCATAGTCGCAACCTTCTTTTTAGAATTTTGAGATGGTGAAGACTTAAGTCGCTGTACGTTAGGTAGGTGTTTCCTTAATATTAACACGCATAGCGACGAAGGTCGCAGTGTTGTTGTTGATTAACACAATTACTGAAGGCATGTTTGTTTCTAACATCAGTACGCAATAGTAAAAGCCAAGTTGTAACAAATGAAGACTGTAAATAATCAATGGAACTTATAATATATAAATGTATAGAACTATGTATAAATTAAATCAATACAACAAAAAATTATGCAATGAATTGCACTTGAAATATTTTTTACATTTATAAAAAAAAATTGTGGTATATCAATAATTTGCACGGAGATCAGTCTTCATATGTCGTATGTCGTATAATGTCTGTTTCTTCATCCCAACTCTTCTCTACATCTGTAAGTATCATGTATGCAAGCTCACTTCTTAGTTTCTGTACACCAGCAACCGTAACAGCATCAGCAGCTGATAGATGATAGCCAGTCGCTATGCTTTCCATGTACTTGCATACATATATAGCGCAATCAACACTGAAATTTTCGTAGAGCAATCATTAAATGAAATTAGTTTTTGTACTAAAAAAAAGTAGAAAATATGAAATGAAATTACATGTCAAAAATTTATATACCTGTTTGCTTGTTGGGGGCATTTTGCGTATTTTATTTTAATTTTTCTCATTAATTTTTTGGAATGAATCTCAAAAATCTCTAATAATCTATCTTTCTGCAATGTCAATAGGAACAAAAATTAGTATTAATCAAATTAATTGCAAGTTTTCAGTAATCAAAATATTAAAATTTAACTCACCATTATTCTTGCATCTCTTTGGTAAAGCTTTGTTATATTACTTTTTTTGTCAGCTGGGACCAAAGAGTTGTAAAAAATCCACTCTTCTGTGGAGCAATCGAATACCAGCAAGGTCCAGTGAAATCCCGATTCGTCGGCACTATGTTTGTGATTGATCGGGAAGAACATGTACTGCACGTCAGCTGTCCAGTTTTTTAACAGCTTCTGCTTGATGAAATGACCTTCCAGATCTTCAATTTTATTTACAACACCGTGCTGCGGACAAAAAAAAAAATTTAAATAAAATACAAAATGAATTAAAAATATAACAAAAAATTAATTAAAATTAGGAGTCATTAAGTCAAGAAAAGACACTGCGATCAAGGTCGCAGCGTTTCTTACTATCATATTTTAAAACTGCGACCTTAGTCGAAGTACATGCCTACAGAGTGATAGAGAACATGACTTAGTCGCAATATATTTTAATTACCTTAGTCGCAGCTGCGACCTTGGTCGCAGGTCGCAGCTGTCGCAGTACCTGAGTTAGTAGCAATACATTTTAATTATAAATTGCGACCTTAGTCGCAGTACATGTGTTAGTAGCAGTACATTTTAATTATACACTGCGACCTTAGTCGCAGTACATGTGTTAGTAGCAGTACATTTTAATTATTCACTGCGACCTTAGTCGCAGTACATGATTTATGCCTACACAGAGATAGAGAATATTAGTAATCTGTTCCAGAGTTGATATTACATTAAACCGTAAAGGAGAAAGTAGATTTTTACCCAAGCTTCGCTTCGGAAGAATATGCTTTTTAATCCTTCTCTTTTCTCAAGATGCTGCATGTAGAAATGAATTACATTTGCATCTAAGTCTCTACTGAACATCAGGTCCTCAATGTCATTCCTTGAAATGATGATTGCATTATTGGTATCCTGATACGCAGTAGAACTGCAAGATATTCAAAACAAAGTTAGTAATTTAATTGTTCTTATATAAAGGTATAACAGAATTTTTTTGATATGAATTAACTTACTCAGAGTAGGACTTGTCGAAAAAATGTTTTATAAGAGCTTGTTGATGGGGCTGCAGAATTCTGTATGATGTGGTTTCGGTCAATTCTCTTGATTTTGGCTCAGTGGAGGAAATCTCTTTGTCGCCGAAACCAGCGGTAGAACTCGCAGCCGCAGGCTGTGGAAGAGGATTTTCATTTTTTTTCTTCTTCTGTTTTGGATAAACAAAGTCGGAGTCATCGCGATCTCTTTCAGCGCGCTTGCGTTCTTTGACTCCCCTTTCTATTGTTCCTTTAGAGGTTTCCAAAACAGCTTCTTTTGAGGATTGCTTCTGAGGCGGAGTATGTTCTTGAATTTCTTCTTCAGAAGCTCTATCTCTTTGGATTTCTTGAGTCATTTGAGTTATATTCAGAGAAAAACTTGGAATATCTTCTCCAGTAATATTTAAAACAGACTCAGAACCCATTATTTTATCCTCTTCCAGTTTTTTCTTCTTCTCCTCTTCAGCCTGCTTCTCCATCTGCTCCTTCATTCTTTTGTTCTCCATCTGCGCCTTCCTCCTCTTCTTCTCATTCTCTTCCTCTTCCCTCCTCCTCCTCTCCTGCCCCTCCTCTTCCCTCCTCCTCTTCTCCTTCTCCTGCTCCTCCTTTTCCCTCCTCTTCTTCTCCTTCTCTTTCTCTTCCTCTTCCCTCTTCCTCCTTTCATTCTCCTCCTCTTCCCTTCTTCTATTCTCCTTCTCCTTCTCCTTCTCCTCCACTTCTCTCCTCCTATTCTCCTTTTCCTTCTCTTCTTTTCTCTTCTTCTCCTTCTCCTTCTTCGCAGCAGCGGCTGCTCTCAGCAGCTCTTCTTCTTCCTCTTCTTTAACCTTTAATTTCCTCTGCTGCCTTTTTTATTTTTTCTTCTCTTTTTTTCTCTCCTTTTAAATTTTAATTCAGCCTTGAGTCTTTTCTCAGTCTCCATATTTTCAATCTTTTCTTTCAAGCTGAGAAACATAATCTCTCAAGTGCTGATTTTCAGACCTCAATCGTTTTATTTCTTCTGCTTGAACATCCGGTGGAGGTGGCAAATAACCTTCAAAAATTGGTTCTTGCTCACTCGTTTCAGCCGGTTCTGGCTTCTTTTCTGCCGGGATGTCAGCCTCATTACATGTATGGCCTCCTTCATCTCCTTCACTTTCACCTTCTTCTTCTTTTTCTTCACCTTCATCTTCTGCTACTTCTTCTTCCTCATCCTCTTCCCCTTCAACAGGAAGGCCAACCATATTTTTTTCATCATTAGAGATGTTGGCCATTCGACTCAAAATCTGAAAATAAACAGAAGAAGGTAAGCTAAAATTAAAACAATGAAATAATGATACTGCGATCATGGTCGCAGTTTATTTATAAAATATTTTGGATAAGAATGCGATCATGGTCGCAGTATGTTTGTCGTGCCAAAATTTATCTGCCAAGACATGCAGCTCAACACTGCGACCATGGTCGCAATTCTGTTGAAAAGGGTATTTTCAAGAGAATGCGACCATGGTCGCACATTATTTGTCAGGCAGAAAACGAACTGCGAAAGGTGGCTCAATACTGCGACTATGGTCACATTTTATTTGTACTACACATAAAAAAAAATTTAACTTACAGTATTGCTGTCAATCTTTTTTAGATCAACTTCAAGTAGAGATCTGCTAATATTTTGGAGGTCCCATCTTACTGCGCGTGGGGTTTTTTCCTCCAAACCAGACCTCTGCTCAAAAATAGGTGCCCTCTCACACAGCCAATACTGCAAAAATGAAAAATTAAATTAGTTTTCACAAATTTTCTCAATTTATGGGTAAATTTCATACAATGTTGGCCAAATTTGAGATTTGTACTTACAATAATTTGCACTGAGCATCCTTGTAGCTCGTACGTGCTTTACCTGAAGATGTCCATTGAGTCAATCAGGAATTGTCAAACAGCTTTTGCCCAGCATATTGTCCTCATCAGTTGCATATTGGCAATCTGTTCCACAATATACCACGGCACCGTGCATTTACTGCCAGAGAAGAAAAGAGTGGCCGACATGTATAGGATGACTAATGTGGTAAAGCTTGAGCTGCAAGTCTATTTATGTCTCTTATAATTTCATTTATAGACAATTGCTGCTCAGATTGTTCATCCGGTGTCACATCTAATATATCCCTCTTCCTTCTCTTGACAAGAAGATCATCCAAAGCATCTTCAATAGATACTTTTGTGATCTTCTTTATATTGGGAAAAAAATGTTTTATAACCCCTCTATCTTTCATCGTACATGTCTTATTCATCACAAAATCTGCCCCATTGACAGGTAGACCAAAAGTTAGGGCAACATCCTCCACTGTTAACTCAATCTTTTTGCCCCCAATTGTAAAGGTCTTTTTATTCCTGTCATACTGGTCTAAAATACGCAGTACGGCAACGTTTGATTTTAGAGCCTTTTCAGCCCCAAATTCTTCATTGTAGAACACCATGAAGATTGGGCCAAATGGGGTATTCTTCATCGCCTCTACGAAATCAGACTGTATGTACTTCTTATATTTCTTCATTAACTGGCACATTGGTTTTATGTTTGATCTCAGAGGACGAACCTGTATCTGTTGTTTACCTACGTAGGAAGAAAAATTAAACACTTTAGACCAATGATTATTTAAAAATTATAAGGGAATAAAAAGCATATTTGTTTTTTAATAAACTGCAACCTCGGTCGAAGTCATGCATTGCAAAAAAAAAACAACTAGAACCAGGACTACACTGCAATCTAGGGTCGCACTACATGTACTGCGACCAAGGTCGCATAAGACTACAGTGCAATCAGAACAACTGCGACCCGGGTCAACACTGCGACCAAGGTCGCATAAGACTACAGTTCAAACAGAAACAACTGCGACACAAGTTTGATAAAAACATATTATTTAAAATAAACTGTGACCTTGGTGAAGACTTGAGACTACAACTCTTATTTAAACAACTGCGACCCCATGTCGTCAGTATGTAAGAAAAAAAGTAAGTTTCATATACTGCGACCTAAGTCGCATTCGTCTACAAGGAAAGGTAAAAAAAAAATTTCAAAGTCGCACAGATCTGAACTGCGACACAGTAAAAATAGAAGTAAATAATAAAAACTTTCAAAAAATAGGACCTTTATCGTCTAAAGTTTGAAAATCTCTTTCTTAATTGTGACCATGGTTCCAATATTTAAAAAAAATTTAAAAAAACATGCGACTTCAGAAATAATTCTTGAAAAAAATTTAAAACTATTAAAATACACAAACCCTAAAAATTTTTGAAAATATCATTTTTGTAGTACCTTTTTCGACGGATGATTTCTTAGGCGCCATCAGTTGCAAATATGTTTTTTAAAAACGGATCAAATTTTTGAAGGAAAAGAACTAATTGGATCAGAACCGCCGGTTGAAGTTTTAGAGCTGTAAATTTTTTTGGAAGACAATTTTTTTACAATAAGGTAAAAGATTGTGAGGGAGGGTATTTTCGGAAAATACAATGTTGAGGTGACTTGCATTTAATTGGGCGGGATTTTACAGGATTTTGTCCGCCAAATTTTTTTACAGATGTGGGGCGGTGATGTTGCCACGCCCGCAGGCTGAGAAAACTCTCTCAGCCTGTAGGCTGAGGTACAGTAAGCCCATATATATATATATATATATATATATATTATATATATAATTTTTTATTACTATATATTTTTAGTTTCTTTATTTATTTATTTAATCTTATTTTATTTTATTTAGGGTATTATATAACAAGAATATTACAGCTACCGTAGAAAAGAGCAAAGGATATTTTAAATTAAGATAAAAAGATAGAACAAATATATGACAGTGAATTCACGGCATCCTGTTGCGCGGTTGAACCTCCTTTTTCTAGAATAGCAGTCACAAGAGCAAAACAGTTAGAGCTTACACAAATAAGTCCACAAAATCTTGTTCTCAGAAAACACATATTCAAACAAATCAATTAAACATTTTGACATGGGAAGCGTTAAGACGAACGATGCCGGCTAGATCTCGTTTTAGCACCCACAAACCCTAAAGACTTTCAGGTAGAAGTTGTGCTCGAATCCATGAACACGCACTCGAATCCGCGAGCGATTTACTCGAATCCACGAGGAAGAGATAACTCGAATTCACGAGCAATTTGAGAGAGAAACTCAATTTTAATTGAGCAATTGTTTGATAAAAGACAGATATAAAATAAGAATACAAGAGCCTATTTATTGGCTTACAAAAGTCATAATGTATTTATGAGTACTATCTAAATTTACAAATTAAAATAACAAAAGAGAAATTCAATTAGAATCTAAATTTGGACCCAAAACTGAATCCTAAACTAACTTAGATACCATGTTACGCAACAAGCTTGTCGACAGTTGAACATGCATGTCGATAGGACTGTAGTGGCTCAACTCTCGGGAAAACCCTATAGAAGGCTGTCTGTTGACAGCAAAATTGGGTTGTCGACAGCTGATGTTGGTTGTTGATAGCTGAGGCTCAAAATTGATTTGCTGCCTTGATTCTCTTTCTACATCAATCCCGCCCTCTTCAAAAGAAATCATCCTCGAGTTTCAATCTGTATTTAGTTGCGATAAGGACCTCTTAGATGAGATTATCTCTCCTTGAATACACCATCATCGTATCTTCCTCTTCAAAGAGTTCCTCTCGCCTGTTCTTGTCAGTTGCTGCCTTGTACTTTCTATTAGACTTATCCACAAAATCTATTTCCTTTTGTGTATGAGAAAATCCTGTTGAACTATGAACCATGCTGTTATATGCAAACTCTGCTTGGGGTAAATTTTGATCCCAAAATCTTGATATGCCTTGAAGGTTTCCATCATAATCCATATAGCTCAATGAGAGATCATACCTTTGTTGCGTCCATGTACCAATAGTAGGTGATATGAACTTGAAGAATTGAAAACTTTCATCTCGGGAATTCTCCTCCTGCATGAAAAGATCTTCAAAATCATGAAGAATAACCGTATCATGATGATGATTATCTTCCATGGAGGGTAATACTTCAAGAAGCTCGTCGTGCCTAACTCTTTTGTACTCGTCTAGTGACTTGTCGACCTCCTTGGGAACTTCAATAGTTGGAGAAACTCTTCTAAAGCAATATCTTGCTCTACTTTCTTTGGTTCCATGAAGAATTCGTATTAATTTCATATGGGCATGAAAGTTGGCTCCTCTTCTTTTGGACTAGGTGGAATAGGTTGAATGTTAATTGCAAGTAGGTCAATCAATGATGAATCTCCCTGGGTTGACGGTTCTTCAATTGGAGGTTGATGTTGTGGACATGTTGTCTTGTTCGACCTATACTATCTCATGAACGGTCGGGGTCGATTCTCCATCTCTTCTTCCTCCAAAGGAAGACTACATGCTTGTAGAAGTCTTTTCATTCTTATAGGTGATTTACCTTGGTACATGTAGATGTTTTGAAATTAATTCCACTATGTCACTGTCCTTCCTTTAAGTTTATAAGCCGCAAACTCGACATGATCTTTCATGAGAATATATTCTATGTCAAACAGCTTATCAACTTCCTCGATCCAAAGCAAAGTTGACTCAACACCATGACTCCCATCAAAAGAATGAATAGAATTAGAAAACTAATCAAGATTTGAATATCCTCCTCCTTTGTTACGGATAGAATTAGAAAACCTGCTTCTCTTATTAGGATTAGGAAATCCGCTTCTCCTATAAGAGTTAGGATTAGCGAGTCTATGTCGCCTCTCAGAAATCATCATATTTTTTCCATAAACATTGTACTGATAGATGGGTGATTCCTTTTCGTAGAAAAATTCAGTAAATTGAGGATATTGTAGATGATACCTTGGTGGTGGATGATGTGGTGGTGATCAATGTGGTGGTAGTTGATATGATGGTGGTTGCTTAGTTAACGAATGAACACGTCCGCTTCGGAACATACCCGCTAGACTTCGATCATAAACTTGGAGAGACATCCTTTTGATGGTGTTGCCTCTCCTTTCAGCAGTGCCCATCCTTGAAGGCCTTGCAATCCATCGTCATTTCCTACGATCGTCAGAAAGTTGTCGAAGCTCTGATACCAATTGACGTGAGAAGCGTTAAAGATAAACGACGTCAGCTAGATCTCGTTCTAGCGCCCATGAATCCTGAATACTTTTAGGTAGAAATTGTGCTCGAATCCACAAATATGACACTCGAATCCACTTGCCATTTACTCGAATCCACGAGCAAGAGATAACAACTCGAATCTACGAGCAATTTTAGAGAAAAATCAATTTAATTGAACAATTGTTTGTTAATCCAATCAGAATTCAAATTTGAACCTAAAACTGAATCCTATTACTAACTCAGATACTCTATTACACAGCAGGTTGTCGACTGTTGAACAGGCCTGTCGATAGGACTTTAGTGGCTCAACTCTCAGGAAAATCCTGTCGAAGGCTGTCTGTCAATAGCAAAATTGAGATGTCGACAGCTGATGTTGGCTATCGATAGCTGATGTTGGCAGTCGACAGCTGAGGCTCAAAATTGACCTGTTGCTTTGATTCTCTTCCTACATCACATTTCATGCCAAAAAGAAAAAGAAAGAAAAAGATACCAAGCATTGAATTGTACATCCTTTGCGACGATTTTTTTTCACCCCTTCTGCACAGAGATATACATATCCTACCCGGAAAGTACACGGACATGCGCCTTTTGATTAGTAATTCCACCTGCTCAATGAAATTTCATTGCCACTGATGTTGATCAAGCTCTATGACACGAAAAAACTTGGGCCAGAAACCCAGAAAATAGGACTTGAAAATTGCCCGAAGAACATTATGGTACAAAGTCCCTGCCATACATTCAAGTTTTTCTTCCGAAGCTTCTTACCCATCTCTGATGCATGTATTATTACACTTTGAAAGTAGATGGTGGTGAAACAAGAAATACTTCCTCCACCTCTTATGCCCTTGTCTCCTTTTTCTACTTCCTAGATGAATGGCTCGGCCTCCGAGCATGAAAATGGAACAAAAGAACAATCATGTTACAGATCAACAATAAGCCTGTTTTCCCTCCCCCCCTCGACTGGGGGGGACCCATCGAACCATTGGAGCTAAGATCATGGTCAGGGGTGCCATGAATCAAGAACAATTTGTTCCTTGGTGATTCATGCCATGCTTCCCTCAAAGTAGTGATGGGTGAAACCTGGTTAGGTGATCTTGTTTGCTTTTTCTCCTGTACAGAGTTCATTCCTCCTCCCTTGCTGCTCCTGCTGCCGTCTTTTTGTTCCTAGTAACCTTGCTCACTGGGAAGTGCAGTCTCGCAAAGAGAGGCCTTGGTGCTCTTGATGTCCGATCGAATCCCCTCACGCAGACAAACCCTGAGAAATTGAGAGGAAATTCTCATTTCATGATTTACATGAGAGAGTGAATGTGCACAAGACCGCTTTGTTATCATCATAGATGTTGAGTAAACACAACAGAAGAACACAATATGAAGAAGCGCAGTCCTCTCATGATTAATCCCTAGCCACCTTGTCACTAAATCCTCTCATGATTCCTCGCATATATTTTATCGACACCAGATAGACTTCCCAAAGTTTCCAAACCATTCATGATTACTCATTCAGATCTTTTCCTAACAAGACTCCTTATTTTATTAGGAAACAAATTATATTCCTTCTCACAAAAATCCTCAAATAAATCATTAAAATTAACAAAACCAAACAAAACAAAACTTGGAGTCATAATTCCAATAATATATGTTAAGGAATAAAAGAGGAGTTAGATTATAACAATATTACGTTTAAAAGTTTCCTTATTTTTAACTGTATATCTATTTATTCTCAGTCATTGACTCATAAATAACATACACACAAAATTAATGTTTTCAATTGACTTGAGATGATATCAGAGCTGTCTCCTAAAGTTCTTGCTGTCATCAAAGTTTTGTTTTTCCTATTCTAATTGTATTTGTCATGCCTCCCACAATATTGCGTTAGTCAGTGCTCACGTAGTATGTGTCTAGCAGCTAACCGCCACTTGGCAAGTACGATTCCACCCCTATGGTAGCACTTATGATCTTCACCTCACCTTTGACATCACCATCCACATTGATCTCCTTGGTTGCTCTACTCCTATCAAGAGGTTGCATGTGTTGCTCTTAAAATCAGAAATTGTGGATCCGCGTTGTGTCTAAATCCTTGGCTCTTTGAACATAACCATGACGCATCAAGTCCTCGAACAAAGAATCAAATGTTATAATATTGACATATCAGGAATATCTAGATTTTAAGGCCCCAATAAAAATTAACCTTATAATTTGGCCGAAAATGTGGTTGATATTGCTGATATGACCCATATTACAGATATTGACGATCAACCGATATTACTGATATTGATACTAAAAATCATTGACCAATACCAATACCGATATTTTTTATCTTTTACTATGAAACTGATTCCGATATATATCGACAATATCGTAACGAGTTTTGAGGTACTCGATATAATATTAACTCTAGCAAATATTGTCGACATGGTGAATATTTATGATATTTAACCATTTTTGAAAACCGACCAATACTAATACTAATTCTGAGATTTAAACCATGATTTTGAGGTTAACTATAAAAGATAGCTTAATAAGGCCTTAATCTAAAGTTCCAAACCCACTATTTATACCACCTGCAAACCTAAATAATCAAGGTTGTGTTTTATACTTAAAAAAATCTCAGAGGGTAATATGCTAAGTATATAATTCTTGGAGGTTAATATATTAAATGTATAACAATTTGGGGTATTCAAATGTATTTGTTAAACTCTTGATAAGTTAATTTTCTATTAGGAGTCTTTATTTTATTAAGAGTTTCTATATTATTAGGAATCCTACTTATATTATGAGTTGTACTTGTAATTGTCTATAAATAGTGAGTGTTGAGGGAGGATCATCAACTCTCTCAAATCTTTTTCTCTAAAATTCTAATATGGTATCAGAGTAAAAACTGTAACCCTAACCTCTTCTTCTTTAAAAACCCTAACTTTAGCCCATCTACACCAACTTCTTCTTATCTTCCTTTTCTTTTTCTTTTCTAGATCTAGTAATCTGAATCCACCTCTTTAAACAAAGGTTACTATTCACAATGAAAATTACAGCGCATTATTCATCATGAACAGTAAAAGCCAAAGTAATTTATCTAAAACACTAGCCTTTTTGTCATTGCCATTAGAAATTCCTTGACCTTGCCGACATCACATCTCTTCTCCGTGCCTATGTGACCTCATCGAGACCTTCTTCATGTTTGTGACCTCGATGAGGCTCTTACTGGTCCTTCGTACCTACTGATGACCTCTTGATGCCGCTATAAACTTCGTTGAGGTCACTCATCCTCTCTACTACTATCTGTTGCCTTCATTAAATGTCTGTGTTGACGTTTTCTTGACTACTACTTGTCTATCTACCTGCTCATGTCTACTTAATTACCGGCTACTATGTCTTTTGAAGACATCAAATACACCTTCGAGTTATGATTTTGAAATAGTTTTTTATTAATATCGTGAAACTCAATGGCACCAACTATCTTCTCTGAGCTCAATCTTTTCGTCTCTTTGTCAGCTTGCAGAATATTTTACAGAGGATCCTCTAGTAAAAGGTACAGTTATCTATGATGATTGGGTAGCTAGTGATTGTAGCGTGATGACGTGGATACTCAGCAATATGCATGAGAAGGCAGTGTTTTAAATGTCGGATATTGAAAAAATATCGGATGTCGTAATCGGATTCCGGATTTCGGAGATATTTCGGGGCATCTAGTAAATTTCGGATGACATGATAGATAACAAATATATATTCTAGATGTCTTAATAATGTAATTTTAAATTTTTATCAAGATAATATATACACAACTTATGCAAAACTACATAAATATGTTTAAAATAGGTATACTTACCTTAATATTTTGTATACACTCACTAACTCATTATAAAAATTTCTCAATTGCTTCAACTTTCAAGACCAACCAATATAATGAGTTTTTTTCCAAATGTCGGCTGACATTTTCATGTCGGCCAACATTTTTCAAAATGTCATTTCAAATGAGGGTGGGGATGTCATGACAGTGAAGGCTTGAAAACAAAATGTTGGCCGACATTTAAAACACTATGAGAAGGTCAGTGCTAGCATCATGTTGTTTAGAATTATCAAAGAGATATGTGATACTTTGAAGGAGATGTATTCTAACAAGTAGAATATTCCTCATTTTGTTGATCCGTATGAGAAGTTATTCTTACTACGACAGCATGGTTATTCTTTATCTGATTATTACTCTGAGTTGATGAGAACTCTCAATGAGTTAGATTTCTATCAGCCTCTTATACTAGATTTGAAGGTGCTTAGCAGTATTGTGATGAGTTAGTAGTGGCTAAGTTTCTTTCTGGACTGGATACCACTTTACACAATCAAGTTTATTAGTTTTTGAGTTTTATCTATATTTTTGGTAAGCCTCACTCCTACAAAGAAGCATCTTCAAATCCTAATTGGTAGAAAAAGATACGAGATGAGTTAGATGTACTGCATAAGACCCACACTTTTGGCCTTATTCAACTTCATTCTATCAAACTTGCAGTTAGTTTTAAATGGATGTATAAGATTAAGATCAACATTGATGGGTCCCTTGAAATAGTATAAGGCATGTCTTGTTGCTAAGTGTTTGGCTAGGAGTATGAAGTCAAATTTTTGGAGACTTTTGCTCCAATTGTAAATATAATATCTGTGTGTACCTTTACTTCTATTGCTTTCTCAAAGCAATGTCCTTTATCTAGACAGATGAATGCATTTCTTAATGACGATCTTTTAGAGGAAGTATTCTAGGACAAAGGCTCATTAACTTTTATGGATATTAGGCTAATAGTCATGAAATCCAATTTGGCCTAAAAGGGAAAACCTTGATGGCATCTTGGGTCTAGTCTTATTTAACCATATATCTATCTTTTTCCTATCCAGTGTGGGACTAAAATCCCCTTTTGCCTTTGTACCTCTTTTGTCCTTGTTAAGATTAGTGCTTGTGAGCCGGATTCGAATCACAATCCTAATAATATCCATCTTGACTCATATATGATAAGGACCAAAATGGAGAGCTCAAATTTGGAGATCAATTGTCATAATCTCCACCTTAAACTATGTTCTATCCCATGCTTGTGAGTATGCTCTGAAAAATGTCTCGCCGGTGATTAGCAAGTATACTCTAAAACTTGTCTAGCAAGATGAATTAAATATTTCACAACCATCACATGCTGTGTAAACTTGTGCCTCGATTAACTGTAGCACCCACCAAGCCATAGAGCTACTAATTCCGCTTACACCATAGTACTACCTAATATTACGACAAGGACCCATCATACTATGAGCTACATCCTCACTTGTACTATAATGCCCACTCCATGCTTATACAAGCCGATGGAGTTTTAGAAATATGGCTCGTATTCAAAGGAGATTAAGAAGAGAGATTAAAGTGACAAATACACATAGTTAAAATATCATGATAGTACTGATGAAATGACTTGCCACTTGGCACGACATTAGGCATGAAAGGGTTCTAATCAGCTTTGACACCCTAGCAGCAAAGAATTAAAGTTCTTTGATTCATGCAGGACTCATTGGATGAGTTTGGTCAAAGTCAACCAAAAGGAAAGATGCACGCAATTATCAATGCGAGAGCATGTATACTTCAAATCTGATTTGGACTTCGGGTGTGTTGTCGACTCGGTTTTAGACTCCAACATTAATATCGGAAAGGACATCAGCTTGGACTCAATCTAATTTGATCTCAAAATTAGATCAAAGGTGGATCATCATCAAGAATCAGACTGCTCAGATTCAAGGTCAATGAGATATTTGAATTTAGACTCAGATTGAGATATGAGTTATGTGATGTCCTATTATGATTAGGAGGTGAAAGGCCTATATATACTCCTCTAGAGAGATTATTGTAATTCATCAAAAGAGAAGCAAATTCCTCAAGGCAAAATTTGTACTCTTGTGAGAAAGATATTCAAGAGAAAAGAATATTTCTTGTAATCCCTATCATAAAGTTAATAAAACTCTTCTTTCTCTATGGACATAAGCAAATTATCGAACCATGTAAATCTTCTTTTTTGTGATGTTCTTCGCTCTCTTGTTCGTCATCAAGCGAGCTTGTTACTTTGAGCGAGTTCTAACAAGTATATGTGTCCTCCACTTAGCCTACTTCATTCACAAAGCTATGTTTATCATCTTAGATGTTCCATATACAATCTTAAGCAGGCACAATGTTCTTGGTTTGAGCAGTTCAACAAAGTCTTTCTGTTTCCTAAGTGATACAACTTTATTCAAATTCAAGTCTTATCGTGGACATGTTCTCTTATTGATTGCTGTGAATTATATGATTATCACTAGAGATGATTTCTAGAGTATTGATATAATCAAGCAATATCTACATTCTTTATTTGATATCAAAGATTTTAGATGTTAGTATTTAGAGTGCCTCACATTCATTGGAGAAGAATCATGTTATTAACAGTTTCCTAATACGGACCTGTCTCATGTTTTGGTTTGGATACGCTTTTCCTATTTCTCTAAGGAGGTGCTAATTTGAGTTCGTATTGGACTAAGATCATCCCAGGTGCCTACATAAACCCTTCAGGGGTGGCCTTTTGAAGGTGTGTCAAGAATTCAAAAGAAATTCTAAAATTTCACTATTGAGTCGTGAGAGAGATCTCATTGTAACTCTTGTATTTTCTTCAATAAATATTTCTCCTCTTCCCTGTGGATGTTGGCAATTGCCGAACCACGTTAAATCTGGTGTTCTTTAATTGTGTGGTGATTGCTTGCTAGTGGTAGATCTTTTACGCTTCCACTTCCACTGCCGAATCTTCGACTTGGTGTTCCTCTGTTATTTGATCGGTGATAGAGCATCAACAATTAGTATCAGAGCGATGGCTAGCAAGACGACCACGACAACTAAGTTCGAGGTGGAGAAATTTGGGAAGTCCAACTTCCTATTGTGGAAGAAGCGAGTAACATCGTTACTCGTGAAGGAGGGCACTCACAAGGCCCTGCTTGGTATTGAGAAGAAGCCATCAAAGATGGAGGATAATAAGTGAAATACATTGACTTTCGCGCAAAGGCGACGATCATACTGTGCTATCAGATGAGATCCTCTACAACGTGATGAACGAGGAGACAACTACTGGTCTTTGGTGTAGGCTGGAGAGCCTGTACATGACGTAGAGTTTGTCGAATAAGCTCTTCATGAAGCAGTTATACAGACTTCGGACGAAAGAAGGTACGTCTATTCACAACATCTTAATGGTTTTAATAAAATTTTAAGCGACTTGTTAGCTCTAGAGGTTAAGGTAGAAGAAGAAGACAAAGCTCTTCTGTTACTCTCTTCTCTTTCATCGAGTTATGACCACTTGGCAACCACCATCATGTATGGTAAGGAGACCTTAGAGTTAAAAAATATCATGCAGATGCTCCAGAACAAGTAGATGAAGAATCTATATTCTACGGAGGAGGCCTCAGGATTGTTTGTCAAAGGCCAGAGGGGAAGATCAAAAGTAGGGGAACCAAAAGGGATTCAGAGGAGTTTCTCTTGCTAATTTTACAAGAAAGCATGAGACTCAAGAAAAATTGTATGAAATACAAGGGGATGCTGAAGAGGAAAGGTGACAAAGATTCTGATGGGGCTAGTACCAGTGGAAAGTCAGATCAAACCGGGGTTGTCGAAGAAGCAGATGAAGATTCATGTGTTGTCTTGACAGCTGAGTCAGAAAAAGATAAATACTCAGATGCTTGATTCTTTGACTCAGGGTTCACATATCACATGTGCCCAAAAAAAAGAGTGGTTAAGTACTTACAAGTTTTATGATGGAGGCTCTGTCTTGATGGGAAACAATGTCGTGTGTAAGACTGTTGGTATCGACAATATCCATATGAGGATGTTTGATGGACAGGTTCGAACCCTCACGAACGTTTGACACGTTCCGGATTTAAAGAAAAATCTTCTCTCGTTGGGAGCTTTGAAAGCTCATGGGTATAAGTTTTCTAGTGCAGATGGAGCAATCAAAGTTACTAAAGGCTCCATGATGATTCTCAAAGGATAACGAACTACAAATTTGTATAAGTTAACAGGAAGCATTATTATTAGTGATGCTTCAGTAGCAATAGAGAAGGGGGATACTACAAGACTTTGGCACATGTGTCTTGGACACATGAGCGAGCGAGGTCTTCAAGTCTTACACAAAGGAGTGCTCTACCAGGTATCAAATATTGCAAACTTGATCTCTGTAAATTTTGCATTATGAGTAGGCAACGTAGAGTAGATTTCTCTACATCTCATCACAAGACAAAGGGCTTGCTAGATCTCATACACACGGATGTGTGGGGCCTTCGCCAGTAGCATCCATTTGAGGTGCTAGGTACTATGTTACTTTTATAGATGATTTTTCAAGAAAAATTTGAGTATACTTCTTGAAGCAGAAAACGAAAATATTTCATAAGTTTAAGGAGTGAAAAACTTTGGTGGAAAATCAGACGAGGCGGAAGGTAAAAGTCTTAAGGTCCGATAATGGAGGCGAGTACACCTTCAAAGAATTCAAAGACTACTTAGCAAGTAAGGACTCATCAGATTCAAATGAAGACAAACATGAGACTACTCAAGAACAACCTAAATCGTTAAGCCGGTCAGTCACAATTACGGTGCCACCAACAAGGTACGGTTGGGATGAAGATCATGTCTCTTTTGCATTAGTAACAGAAACAGAAGAACCTTGACAGTTACAAAAAAGCGATCAAGGCAGATGACCACGACAAGCAGATTACAACCATGGAGCAAGAGATGGAGTCATTGGATAGAAATCAAATACGAACGTTAGTCGATCTTATAAAGAACTCCAAGGCAATAGGTTGCAGATGGGTCTTTCGCAAGAAAGAAAATGAGCAGTACAAGACAAGGTTAGTTGCCAAAGGATACGCTCAGAAGGAGGGTATTGATTACAATGAAATTTTTTCTCTTGTAGTTAAGCATAAATCTATTCAGATGTTATTGACGATAGTAGTTCAGTTTGATCTAGCGTTGGAGCAGATGGACGCCAAAACAGTATTTCTGCACGGTAAGCTGAGGAGAAGATATACATGAACAACCCGAAGGTTATATTCAGGAAGGTAAAGAAAACAAGGTGTGTATTCTAAAGAAGTCCCTTTATGGACTTAAGCAGTCTCCCAGGCAGTGAAACAAATAGTTCGACTCTTTCATGATCAAGGCCAAATACAATCGATGTAAGTATGATAGTTGTGTCTATTTCAAACAGAGTAACGATCCAACATATTTGCTTTTATATGTGGATGATATGCTGATTGCTTCAGGAAACAGAAGCTTAAAGCTCAGCTCAGAAAAGAATTTAACGTGACGGATTTGGGAGAAGCCAAAAAGATCCTAGGTATGAAAATCACTCGAGATAGAGGCTCAGGAAGACTTTGGCTATCTCAGAAAAACTATGTTCTCAAAGTGTTGGAGAGATTCAACATGACAGAAGCAAGACCAGTTCCACTCCTTTGGTAGGTCACTTCAAATTATCCTCCAAGCAGTATCCACAATCACCGGTAGAGGAGAAAGAGATGTCTCGAGTACCATATGCTAGTGTGGTAGGATCACTCGTGTACACTATGGTCTGCACTAGGCCTGACTTAACCTATGCAGTTAGTACAGTAAATCGTTCATGTTAAATTCAAGAAAGCAACATTGAGAAGTAGTAAAGTGGGTTTATGATATCTGCGAGAGACTGCGAGACGAGGCTTGGTATTTCAGAGATTGAAAACGGGAAAGCCTAAATTATTACAAGGTTATCTTGATGCAAATTATGCAGGAGATCTTGATCAGTGAAGATCTACGACGAGCTATGTATTCACAGTAGCTGAATACGTCATTAATTGGAAGGCAGAGTTGCAAGATATAATTCTTTTTTCAACGACAGAAGCGGAGTATATGGCTGCAGTTGAGGCGTCAAATGAAGCTTTATGGTTGAGAGGATTGGTTGAGCGTTCAGTATCATACAGAATTCAATTCGGGTTCATTGCGATAACCAGAGTTACTATTCTCTCGCTAAATAACACATGTATCACAAGCGGACGAAGCACATTGATGTGAGATTTCACAAGATACGTCAGTGGGTCGTGGATGATAAGATGATCGATTTGGTAAAGATCAACACGAAAAAGAATCCAGCAGATATGATGAAAAAGACCATCCCGATGGAGAAGTTCAGAACATCTCTGAACTTCATCAAGATTCTCCACAAGTAAAATGACGAACATGCTTTTGAGAGAGAGCCACGTGAAGTCACAAAAGGGAGGAGAAAGAAAGGTGAATGAAGCAAAGGCCAATTTCTATGGAGGGACTCAATGAACATGAGTTAAGGTGGAGATTATTAGTATTTAGAGTACTTCATATTCATTGGAGAAGAATTCAGGTTTTTAGCAGTTTTCTAATACGAATCTGTCTCCTATTTTGGTTTGGATATGAGTTTTCTATTTCTCTAAGGAGGTGCTGATTTGAGTTCGTGTTGGACTAAGATCATCTTAGGTGCCTATATAAACCCCTCAGGGGTGGCCTTTTGAAGGTGTGTTAAGAATTCAAGAGAATTCTAAAATTTCACCATTGAGAGTTGCGAGAGAGATCACATTGTAACTCTTGTATTTTCTTTCATAAATATTTCTCCCCTCCCCGTGGACGTAGGCACATTATCGAGGTACGTTAAATCTTGTGTTCTTTGATTGTATGGTGATTGCTTGCTTGCTAGTGGTAGATCTTTTATACTTCCGCTTCCGCTGCTGAATCTTCGACTTGGTGATCCTCTGTTATTTAATCGGTGATAGATTATCAACATTAGACACATCCTTGGTATTGGAGTAGCTACAGCTCCTTGCGGCTATTTGTTGTCTCAATCAAAATATGCTTTTGATTTTAATTAGACGAGATAGCTTGACTAGTACTTGAATGACTAGAATTGAATTTTCTCCCACTATGGTATTCTACTAGAAGATTGTACTCCCTATTGTGAGATTGTGAATTTATTACTTTATCTCATGGTTACACATCATGACATCCAACATGCATTGCATATTGTTAGTTAATTTAAGGCTGCACCACGAGTAGTTCAGGTTTGAGCTACCTATGTGACACGTTGCACAAGAGTTTACTCTTTTTTGTCTTTTCTCACTGATTCTTTGTCTGTTGTGATGGTAACTGTGAGGGAGATGCTATGAACAGGAAAGCTACTACAAGTTGGTGTATATTTCTTAGTAATTCTTTGATTTCCTGAAAGAATAAAACAAGGATATTGTTGCTCGGTTCACTACTAAAGCTAACTATAAAACCATGACATTATCAACCTGTGAGATTGTTTAGCTCAGCATGTCTCTACTGGTTACTCAAATATATGGGGTGTGACTATACCACGTCTTATGCCTATGTACATTATGATAACAAAAGTGCGATTCAAGTTGCTAAGAATGAAGATTTTCATAACCAGAAAAAATCACAATGAAGCTGACCGTCAAGATTCCATTATCATTTTAAGGAGATGGACATGAGTAGTCTACCATATATATGAAGCTGTAATCACCTAGCCAATTTGTTTAGCAAGTCTCACTTTAATTCATTTTTTCTTTTGAAGCAAATTCTCAATGTTCAGGCCATTGTGAGTTTGAGGGAGTTGTTAGATGTAATTAAATAATTTTTAGTTATATAATTCCAGTAGTATTTAGATTTTAGAAGTAATTTGTGTAGGATTTTATTTTGTATTGTGTCATATAAGGAGAAGGGAGGAACTTGAGAGAAGAGTTGGTAACACATGTGATTATGACAAGGAGCCACAAGTTCAAAGCATGTCACTAGTATTATTGGAGAAACTATCTCCCCTATATTAGAAGAGGGTGGGGAAGACCCATTATACTTTTTGTATAAGTAGATAAGTGCTAGTATATTTTGTAATTCTTCAAGTGCCAACAAAGATAATCTCTTAAATCAATGACAGCTCTTATTTTTTTTAGATAATAGTGATTGGGTTACCTCTCTCTATGTCATCACCTTTCAAACTAGATAAAGTCATGGCTCTTCATGGGTTATATTAAGAAACACCCTAGATTTACTGTATTATATTTTCTTACTTTTGTTTCCGAATGATACAATGTGATAGATTAATTCACACGAACATCAAGCCACGTGCATGACACGTGTATCACCGGTGGAGAAAACATCTTATTTCAGTTTCTCAATAGTAATAGAACTCTATGTAATTTTAGTTTCTTTATTTGAATTGTATTTTTATTAGGAATTTAGTTTCTTTATTTTAAAATTGTAATTCTATTTTGATTTGAAAGTTTTAGTTTGAGTTGTATTCAATTCTGTACAAGCCTATAAAAAAACCTCTCATATCAATTAATGAAAACAATAAAATTATGAAAGTTTTTCATCAAATTTGTGTGAGTTATGATTTCTCTCAAATCTCTTTTTTTTGTGCGTGAAGCCTTAAAGAAACCCTAAATTAATGGTGTAAATAATATTCTAAATGTCGGATGTCGGCCTAATGTCTGTAGGCAAAATGTAAAATCAGATTGCGGAAATCAGAAAAATTTCGAGGACATTTGCTTAATTTCGGAGGTCATATATGTTATATAGTATGTCCTAAATGTCCTAAAACATCACATATATGATATCTTTATATGTATGATTAATAAGATATACTAGCAATAATTTTATCTAATCATATCCAATAAACATAGTTAGCTTCCAATAAAAATTCAGAAATATCTTAAAAGGCTTCTTGATGACTAACTACTAATAGTAACATTAACATTATCAAAGCCTTATAAATTGCAGTTAGTTGAGCATTCATTCACGAGTGAGAATAAGTTAATGGTGCCCTAATTTGAATTAATTACCCACAGATTTAATGATGCAAATCAAATTAGGAATGTGCGATTACTTTTAAGTAGAAGAAATGAGGAAGAGAACTCTCCTTTGAGATTCGGAGGAATCGCCTGATCCGAGAGCTCGTCGAAGCGAAATCTACGATGGAGAAGAGACGACGGGGCTCATCAGAACTTGGCAGTGCTTCTTGGGTCCTCGTCTCCTGGGTTCTCGTCGGGGCATAATAGAATTAGGGTTTAGAAGAGGGAGAAAGAGAAGAGAAAAGGGAAGTCTAGTTATGGTTTTACACCCAATGTTCTAAATGTCGGCCGATATTTCAAAATTTCGGCCGAAATATCAGAAAATTTATGTGGTCGACACGAAATCGGCTACCCCATTTCAAATTTCAAAATCGGGTTAATGTCGCCAAAATTTCGGCAATTTTTTGAAATTTCGGTCGATTTTGGGGTTCTAAATGTCGCCCGAAATTGACATTTTATTTTATTTTATTTTTTCTTTTGGGTTTGAACCTATTAACCTGACCTATATTATAAGAAAAGAAAAGAGAAGGAATTAGGGCCCATTTGCAGCCCTAATTTCGTATTACGCGCGAGAGAGAAAGAGACGAGGCTAAAGAGATACGAGCTCGATTGACCTCCGACGAGGCCTCTACATCCTTCATCGGACCTTCAGCGAGTCTCTACAAGCCCTGACGACTTTAAGCGAGTCTCCACGAGCCTCGACAAGGACGTAGGAAGTCCTATCAAGCTCCGACGCGCCAGCCCTAACGAGGTCCCGGTAAGCTCCGCTAAGCCCTGACGAGGTCCCTCTGAGCTTCGCCGAGCCCCGACGAGAACCCAGGAGACGAGGACCCAGGAAGGCACAAAACAACGCCAACCATGGGATACGAGTTAATGATATAAATAAATTAAATACTTTTAATATTAGTGATGTTCAAAAGTTGCATGCTTGTAGTTCTGATTTATTTCAAATCTTGATGAAATTGAATGACAATATTTATATGATAGATCTTCTTATAGATTTTGGTATCAGTTCTACTTTCAATATTGACTGCTTAGTAATCATAAAGGTCTTGATGTTATCCTACTTATTGATGAGCTTTTCCATCAGCCTATTCTTCAGAGCCCCTTCCTTTCACTACTATCAGATATTTTATACTATACAGTATATCAAGTTGATAAATTCTTAGATGATAAAATTATCACCAAGTTGTTAAGATTCGAAAATATCTGAGTTGGATAGAAAAAGTACCAATTGATGATACATGGCTAGAGCGAAGTGAACTGTCAAAGATTGATCGTGAAATTTTGAAGCAGTATGAAAGCACTTCTATTTCTAACTTGACGAAGTCGAGTTCTCTCCAACATGTGGAGAATGATGCGAATATCAAGTCACATGTACAGCACATGTATTACCGGTGAAGAAAATGCCTTATTTCAGTTTTCCAGTAATAATAAAACTCAATATAATTTTAGTTTTTTTAATTTGAGTTTCTTTATTTGGAGTTGTATTTTTATTAGGAGTTTAGTTTTTTATTTTGAAATTAATTTTATTTTAATTAAGATTTTTAGTTTTTATATTCAGTATTTTACAAGCATATAAAAAGGCCTCTTTTATCAATCAATGAAAACAATGAAATTAGGAAAGTTTTTCCTCAAATTTGTGTGAGTTATGATCTCTCCCAAATCTCTCTTTGTGTGTGAAATCATAGAGAAACCCTAAATTAGTGGTGTGAAACCTTAACTAGTCTATCTTTTTTTCTTCTCTTTCTTCCTCTTCTAAACTTTAATTCTATTTTATCAACCTCTCTTCAAAACTGTAAATAAATTATTCTCATATCTCTTTCTCCATCTCAATAGGAAAAAATTAGAAAAACAATATTGCTATAGGAACTCGCTATAGTACCCTACAGTGTCATCGCTGCTACAATAAAAATAGTTTTGATAAAGTTTTCAAGGTTCGTTTTCAAATCGTATTTCTCATCCGGAGTTCAAATCACGCATGATTTGAAGTGTTGCATTCATGGAGATGACCTCTACATATCTACAATTATCACAAGGACACTGACATCACATATGATCCTCAGTAGGTATATTTCTAACTTTGATCAGTTATTTTGAGTCTGATATTTAATTTCTAAATTTTTATCGATTTAACTGTTGTCCACAAACATGAGATTGTGTGTATCTGCTTCCCTTTACTTTCATAATTTTTTTAGTAAAATCTTTTGCGTGGGTAACATAGATAATACTGTTAATTTATTCTTGAATTAATATTGATTAGTCTATGCATATTATTTGATCAACAGTTTGCTAGATTATTAGTTTTAATCATTTTCTAACAATGATTGTTTCATTTTGATGAAGCGTAGTTTGAGTATTTTATTACTAATTTTCACACACGTTTCACATCAGTTTTATATCTTTGAGTTATTTTATCTTTTGCTTCCGCACATATATACAATTCATATCATCTTTGTATTGAGCAATATGTTTCACATCATTAAGTTTCCTGCATCCTTCTGAGCAGCCAAAGTACTTGGAGTACTGGATTCATCTCATATAGGGGAAACTGAAAAATGTTTGGTTAACTAAGTTCAGATCCGACATCTAATAGACTCAATCCTATTGAGTTAAAAGGAGTTTCCAAGCATAAAAGTTAGCTTGTCTTCTCTAATTCCCTCCACGAGACATACTGGAGGACTTACATTTGTCTTTAGGGCTTAAAAGCAATATTAAATATTTGGCGTCATGGCCCTTATCCAAAGCTGATCGCTTAGTTTACGTACCTTACTGGATCATTGGACACGAATTAAAAGTTCCATAGCTCCAAATAGTACACACAAAAAGATGACTACTGCAATTACTATGTGCCTTAAAGATAACATTCTCTATTTTTTGTAGTGCCACTACCTCTGTTAATAGGATGGGAAATATTCATGTGTTGTATGGAATTTAAACATAAAGGCACCAAAATGCATTCAATATTTAAAAAGAGTTTGAAATTGGATTCTGCTAAATATGACTTTGTTTGCTGGTCTTTGTTCTAGAAAATACTAGTATCTGTTCTAGATAATACATGTATCTGACCTTATATGGTTAACGCTAAAGAACTAGTAGTCATCTAATACTCTTTTCCTACTTAAACATTCCAGATAGAATGTATAATCAGAATTACATACCTCTCCAAAAGCAGTGTTGTATTCCTTCAGTTGTAAGGCCTACCAGCATAGACAATTTACATTCTGTCAGTATATTGTTTAAATAGCACAATTTGAACATCATCAGACACACAAGTGGCTTGTTATCATCGTAATACCTTTAAAGATTGACGGTATAGAGGTTCCAAAGTAAACAGTTCGTCTCTGCAGGTTCCATATCCAGTCCCTAGGAACATCAATTGGGTTACGGCTAGAATCATGATCTGCAAATACCTGCATCAGAGTATATATATTTATTTAGTATTTCACCTAACGGAAACAAGGATATTAGCATTTCCAGTTGCATAATTTGTTAAATCATTTGCAACATCTGGTTTTATTATAAGAAGGAAAACCACATTTACCTCATTGACTTGAAAATATGTGCCATTGAGTGGAAAACTTCCCCTATTTGCTGTCCTACATGGAATCTGTTCATGGTGATATTGCAATCAACAAATATCATCTTGAATTAGTGTTCGTTTATATATATATAAAGTTTATATCAATGATGAGTCACATTTTGCAGTTAAAAGTCACATATGAATATAGGTCATATATGGACAATAGTAAGCAATAGCACTAGTGAAGTTGCAAGCATTACCAAAAGTGTCCCTCTGACCATTTGAGCTTGAGCTTCTCGTATGCTATTGCAATTAAAGCATGTACTCTTGTCACACAATTTCCCCATGTCTTGATAGCGGCAGCACGCTGTTGGAGGCTCAGTGGATTGAGCAGTTTCACCTATTAAATCACATTGCCAGCGCATAATTAATCATAATATAAGCAGACATGTCCATGGAATATTTTGCCATAATCTAAAATGTGCTTGCCTGGGGTCCATATAGCTAGAAGATAAGGACAGGGATCATCAGGCTCTCTTTTGTCCAGCTGTTACAGATATAGGAATGAAAAAAAATAAGTACGGGGTCTAAAGTCATGCAATTGGAAATTGTAAACAGATAAGGAAAATAGCCTACTCCTTCCAAGAGAGGATGTGAATCTGGAAGTTCATAGCTGCAAAGTTGGAAAGATAAGGTCAATTTATGTAAATAATTCTAGTACTTCATCTACAAGAATAAAATTCAACAATCACGGCCCATATCAACACTTCACTCCCACCTTATGCAGGAATTTTCGATGATTTTTCAGTTGCTAGTTTAAGTTTATAACCAACAATGATAAGAGTGCAACAACATACACTAGATGTTCTGTACGCAAGCGGCTCACGTTCTTCAGCTTAGGCATGGGGATAGACGCAGCTTCTGGAGTTATAGCAACTAAAGCCTTTGACATGTCACCATCCTGAAGTCCCATATTGTTTTCTTGAATGTAGTTCTGTAAATTCTGAGTGAACTCTTCAAAATTGAGCTTTATTGTAGGAATTTCATCAGGATCATTATAGAAAGCATCTTCTATATCGATTTCTGATGTTTCGATGAACTCAGGCTCTGGTGTCGCAGGTTCCTCGATGATAGGCTTGCAGTTACTGGGAGCAGTTTGCTCCTGTGAGAGCGTGCTCCCTTCAAGTTGAGGTAGGGGCATTGGGTTAGAAAACAGGCCATGGCTTCTCTCAGAGGAAAGAGGAACTTCTGAAGGAACTAAACATTTCTCCTCTGGTCCTGGAAGCGCAAGCCTTGCGCTGCAATATAGGTTCATGCATCAGTAACTTCCCTTTTGTAGCATGTGACAGTGACATAAATAAAATTCTAAATCTACATTATGCATGAATTTTATGTTAGTTTTTGCATCAGTAACTTCTATAACAAATACCACGGACTAAACAAATGCCACCAACTATATTAAATTCTAAACTAAAATCTCTACTGGTTTTAATTTATTTCAATGTTTAATAGTCTATTTTTGAGATTGAAGGACAATCAGGACATTTGAAGTTATTTTCTTTTCTTCTTTTAAAATGACATTTGAGATTGATATACACATTCCGAACATCAAACATGATACATTTAGTAAATCTTGGATTTGGAATCATGCAAGCATTTTCAAAGTTCCATCTCTGATGAAAACAGATTGACCTTCACATCATATTACCAGCATAATTTGATGTATCTTTAGCTAATATCAGTCATCTATCTGACGCAGATATGTACTCATCTAGATCTTTTCCACAGTTCAGGATGAGTATAATATATTTTACCTAAACAAGGAAGTATCCAGAAACTCTTATATATCTACTCAAAAGCATTCATCATCCATGTGGCATTACTTTGGACCGGGAAAAAAACTTATCACAATTTCAAGTATTTCATTATCTGAAGTTTCAGTAGCATACCTAGCAAAAGCACTTGCAAAGTGTTTGCACTCTCCTCTCATTGGGCAGGCATTGCAATTTGGCTTGCTCTTTGTACAGAAAACCTGCATGGGAACTCATAGAACTTTTCCTCACAATGCATATCAATGAATCTATTAGTTAAATAACTATTGAATAAAGCTCAAAGCATTACCTTGCCAAAAGTAATTAACTGATAGTGTAGCTCATACCTGGGAAATTAGACATAAGTCATATTTTAGTTGATTTGCAAGTCAATTATTTTCAAAGAATAAAATAAATCTAGATGAAAACAAAGCAGATTCTCTGGAGTAGGGAGTTAGAGTGTACAATGTTCGCTGATCAAGCTTACATAGCCGAGGCCAAAGGTACTTCTGAATGGTCTCCAAGACAGGGTACCTTAATACAGTAATAAGATGAAAAGTTAAAAGTTAAAGACGATTTTTTTTTTTTAAAGTATTGTGTGCAGGCTTGATAAAGAATGATTTAACCATTTCATGTGAAGATGCTTACATTTCTAAAAGATGTAACTGAAGGGATTCGGGCAAGGGTTGAAGTGGTACCCATCCCAGCCTTACACAAATGCGACCGACATTTGTGTCAACCTTGTAAGCAATGCAAATAGATGGAAAATAAAGGAAAGGTTTAGCATATCTATTAATTTTGTAAGGTAGTTCATTAAGACTGAAGGCTCACAGGAAAAGCTAGATGGTGAAGTGTCAAAAGTCGAACACATTCAACACTTTTGAGTCCAAGTCCCCTTATGCTCAGCAGGTAGTCCCTGAAAGCACCAAAAGTAATTAAATCTTACAAGTTCCAATCCAAAAATAAGTCTTATAATCTAGGCAAGAATCATAATCATAGACATCAGGTACATAATGGATCATAAACAGAAAACTCATTCGATTTGACTGGAAGGAGTTTGCCCTGCCCTTTAACCTAAGGCTATCACCTCCATGGAACAGTGCTACAATAAATCACAGATTTTAGGTCACAGCATTTCTCCTAACCACTCTCTCCTATAAAAGAAAAGGTTTAAGGTTCTCTCTAGATTAAAACACTTTCCTGGAATAGGCAGTCATAACATTCATTACAGCATCAATTTGGAGTGACCTTACAGTTTCTCCTTTGCCAAGGATGCGTATCTTGTAGAGATCAGTCAAAGCAAAATTTTCAAAAATTTACACATGAGAGTGAAATGAAAGAAAAATTAGGTTGTATATACAAGGAGGAAGTTGTTTATGTTTCTTCATGGCTGATCTAAGAAAACGCCTAGCCCAATCAATTCTTTAGTATGACTAGCATGATCAGTGAAGCAAACACACAATTTATACAATAGATCTTACTTTGCTTTGTCTGGTGGAATGTCCCTTAACCATTCAAGATTGATGCTTCCATGATCCCTAACCAGCCGATTGAGGAAGTCCTGAAAAAAATATAATAACCATAACTATAGTAACCATTTTAATGAAGACAAACAAACTATAATTTTTTCCTTATGGTGTTTTGCACCGAGGAATGATAATTATAATTTGCCAGCTGTGTTTTTTGCTTTAGTACGTACTTAAACAAACCTCATTGACTGCAATTACAGAGAATTTCATTAGACCTAGTTTCTTGATTTTTCTTTGACTCTTTTGACGTAGTATCTAAACTTTATATCTAGAAATGCCTGACATGCTCTTAGGGTTGCTAGACACACTTTTTACGTGAGCCCTACATCTCTTGTTACTCAATGCATTTCTTAAGAAAAACTTCTATTAAGTTTTTGCATGTCAGTAAAGTGTTTAATTGTTTTTTTTTGCGCATTGAATGTCTAGTTATAGGAAAAGAGAAACTTTTGCATGTGCATTACACATGCCAGGTACTATTGTGGATATATGCTCAAGCTTCTATCTAAAACACCTTTTTAATAATGGTGTTTGAAGTCTTACCTTGATTCTCTCGGCCAGAATATTGTTCATTCCTCGTTCACGGATGGTATTAGATATTTCATTCACATCAGCATTCCTTAAGGCCTCGTAATCTAATGAGTCCATTCTGTCTCTTCTCCGTTCTCCCTTGGCGCCATTTTGACATATCTGTTTTCGCAGACTATCCCAGTCAAAGGTCTTCTTCTTCTCAGTCTCAGCCTTTACCTTCTTAGCCTTTGATGCATTGTTCAATGTTTCAGCTGAAGCCTTTTCAGACGCGGATGCTTCATTTCTTAAATTTGATTCAGCTGCACCTCCAGCAACTAAATTGTTCCTTCTACTATCATTCTGCAAGTCTGAGCAAGTTTGAACAGTGCCACAATTCTGGATTTCAGCTTGAGTTTCAACTATTTTCCGTGTCCTTTCTACTCGAAGTTCTGCCTCCGTTTCACTGTGTTGGAATATGACTGCATTCCCATCTTGTTGATTTAAGCATATACCTGAAGCATTTTTCTTTGACGAAGCCTCGCTTTGACAGTAAGAGTGCCTCTCACTTTGAAGTGGCCTCACTCCTATCCCTGAAGAACTTATCGGCTGAGCAGGATTCTTGCTTATTGGTCCAAGTAAATCAACACGAGGCGCAATGTTGGCGATCAACTGCTCATTCTGATCCATAGCATTGGTTGAACTTCCTGTACATGAACCATATTGTCTGCCCATTGTTTCATTAATACTTGTCTCATGTAATTCAAAACCAGGCTGAGGCAGATAAGACACATCAGCTTTCTCCATTCCCACAAACCTGGAGCTTGAGAAATTCTGATAACAGTAAGAAGATGAAGGAGCACAAGACGAACTTGGTACCTGGTGGAGATGGGAATTCGATGTATGTATGGATAGGCCTGAACCATTGAGATAAGCAGGTCCATTTGGGACTGATGGACTACTGTCAATCTGTAGACCAGTGCTCCAATCAATCCTACCACCATTGTCTGATGATATCCTTTCATTGCCAGTGGCTTTCAGGTCATTCAACACTCTTCCGTCTGCCATTTCCAGAAGCTCTCTGAATGAACTGAAACGATTGCCATTACCTCCAGTCAGCAGCACGTCGGCTTCAAAGTTCAACAGTGGACTCAATTTGCTCTGATCAGCTATTTGACCTGGACATTCTGTAGAGTTTTGAGATGAAACTACAGAGTTCTGGGATGAAACAACATCCTCCAGTGACTTTCTATCGTCACATTCTACTGCACTTGTACAGCTGGTGACAGTACCTGCAGAGCCTAAATTGCTATCAGGTGATTCCTGGCCTATTCCTAGCTCTATTTCATGGAAATCCAAAGTGCTTTCTTTTGAGTAGTCTATGCTACCACCTCCATTGTTGCTTTCAAGTGACTCATTACTGTTAGCTCTTTCTTTATTATCCATTTTCTCAGATTCATTGATCCCTAATGAACTTTGATGACAGAACTCTGGCTGTGATTCTTCTCCCCGCCATCTAGTCGTACCATTGATAACTATAGGTCTGCTTATCGTTTCTCCATCAGCAGTCTTGGCATTCCCTTTGGACTGAGGAGGAAACCTTGCAGCAAGGCACATGAATGCAGAGCTGTCAAAAAAAAAAAAAATCCATAAGTAACTCAAACTCAATATGACCACTTTTCGGCCTTCTAATCTCGATTATAATCTCAATTTCAATCTAAAGTTCAAAGTAATCAGATGATTTTCATCCTTATTCACAGAAAATCGAAGAGATGAAAGAGAAGGTCATGATTAGACTTAACATAAACCAGACAATCTTTTCAGAAAACAGTTTAAGAAATCAGTTTCACCTTGAAAGATGATCTGAAACATTCTGTGTAAGAAAGACACCAATTACCGAATCCACAACTGATCCCTTCCACGGAGAGAAGCCTCTATCACCTGAAAAAGAAGATAAAACTTAAAGAGAAGTTCATATTAAATCCATAAGTTAGCAATGGTGCACAGTTATGTAAGGTAATCTAGAAAATAAAAACATTGCAACTCCAAATATTTCAGCCCTACTCTTATATATAACCTTGCAATCAAAGCACAGTGATATAAAATTCAAAGAGCATACAGGCTGGCAGCTTTAATTTGTTAGTTTCAGTTGAGCAAAATTTTTGTCTATTTCAGTTGTTTTTGCTTACAGAAGAGGTTTGCACTTCATGGGGAGAATTAAATACTTTATTTTATTTTATTTTTTTGCAATAATACGGAACAGGAAGTTAACAATTTTCCACTCTCAAAAGCTCTATATTCCTATTGAATACCCCTAGATTAGAATTAGAGGAGATAACATGTTTCAAATAGATGAAGCATGGCACCTTAAAATAGTTCACACTCTTTCTTTTTCAGGAAAAAATTATAATTGCAGATATCGAAAAATTCAGTAGCTAATATTGTTATGAGATCTAGAAAAACAACAATGAATACCTTGAATAAGATGCATCCGAGCAATAAATGAGTCTGCACGACCACGAAAAACTCGTCTTTCTTCCTCCCACCACTTCTCCTTGTCCAAGTCTGTTCCCTCTTCACCTTCTTCCCTTCCCATTAGAAGTTTCCATACCCTATTTGATTCCGGATCCAGATCAACCTTCGGCCGAGGCTTCCACTTCTTGATAAGCTCAAATGGCCCCTCAAAGGGAGCCATTGTGCCATTTCCTCCAACATAAGGAACAAGAGCATTTTGTGGTTGAACTGCAACTTCTTCATGTCTCACATTTATGTTCAGCAAACTTAGTTTTCGAACAATTTCATCAATAGGGTCCCTGTACGCTACGGGTGTCCCTGTCTGGAAGCCACGACAAGCTGACGCTTTGTTACTGCTAATAGTATAATGATCTTGGGAGGGTCTGGCTCCAAGATGTGCAGTCTTATTACTGGAACTCTGCGATGCTGATTCAGTTGTAGGAGAATAACCAATCTGACATGCAGCAGCAACATGTTCCAGTTTGTTGGCATTTGTGGGCACGGAATTGACAGGAGGATCTTGTTCCTTCTTTCTCTGCCTTCTAGCATTTGATTTCATTTGCTTGGCAATTAAGACTTCAACACGAGCTTTGGGTCCACAAATCTCAGTTTCCTGACCGTTGCCGTTTCCGGATGCCTTTTCAGGAGTCAGAGGTTGGTTGCAATTCGTTTTATAATCATCAACAAGCTTTTTGGAGTTGAGATCAGTCCATGATCTTGAACTTGTCCACCATTTGTCTCCCACTCGACTTGATTGAACTCCAACATACACTTTGAAGATTGCCTTTTCTCAAGGGTCATCAACCTTTGTGCATCTGCAAAGGTGCATACTGCACTAGTGTTTTGCATGGTACTGACAGTTCTCAACCCACTAGAAGGAGTGCAGGCAGACGTAGAAGAAGCATTAGGACTGAGTTCCTCCTGACCATTCTCTATTCTCCTTCTTGCGAATATGAAGAGAACATGGATCAGTACTGCTTCCGCCGACTCTATTGTTTGCCTGTGTGACACTCATATTTGCTGGAACCTGAGCATTATCAACAAGATTATAGTCTCTCTTTGCTCCTTGCTGTAGCAAATCTGAGTTTCTATTCGAAGCAGCCTGACCTTGAACACCATGGTTGCCTGGAATGTCTTGGCAATTCATCATCCTGGCAAGTTTCTTCAAATTCTCCCCCTCTCTTCTTACAGGAGGCTGCTGAGATGGGCTCATGTTATTTACCCTCCTTTCAAAGTCCTCCTGCCATTTATTTCTCATAATTTCCTGCCTTGAAGGCTGGGGAGGTTGACTTGGGGTTTGCGGAATTCTTACATTCTCATTTCCACATTGATTTGTCAAACCGTTGAGGTCGAATCTAACACTACAACCCATCGAACTGTCCAACAGCACTGAGCTCCGCCCTTGGGAACAATGAACAGCTGGTGCGGTCCGCGAGCTAGCAACAGTTTCTGCCGCTGCATGTGTTTCTCGACCTTGAGTTTCCAATACATTCTGTATAAGCAGCATTGATGCCGATCCTGACACTCGATCCACTGCCTGAGAATCTTCTAAATCAAAATTCAAACTACGCCTAACAGGCTTGATCCTAATTCGGCTATCCTGATCAACAGTCTCTCCTAATGCTGCACTTGTGGGTGTTTCTTGTGGGTTTATGGGAGTCTCTTGCGAGCTTGCATCTTTCTTCTTCCTCACATATTTCCTCTTGACCAAAGGAGTTTCTGTAGTCTTGGGAGGCTTAGGAGTTGCAGGCTTGGGAGTTGCAGTCTTCAGTGCTCTCGCAGGCTTCCCTTCTCTAATCACCTTTGGCCTATGCTTCTTCTTCTTTGGCTTCTGTGGTGGCGTCTTATACAAGTCGATATTTTGATTCTCTCCCTCGCCTTGCTGAACAGTGAGACCTTCAGCTGAATCAACTACAACATTCCTCTCACCCGCCTGATGTTGAGAAGTAACAATCTGAGACGACTCTACATGATTGGAGAAACATTGCTCCACAGGGTTATCTGCAATAGATCGTGGCAATTTGCCGAGCTCAGTCCGAAGAAGATCCTGGTAGGATGCAGTCTCACCGACCAAATCGATGATTTCATGATGCAGACCATCTTGTATCCTCTCCCTCTGGTGCTTCTCCACGGTTGTAGGGGTCGCCGGAGAGGGCATCGCCTCGCTGACAACTCTACTTGCCATGTTATTATTTTCTGGTAATAAATTCAGGTTTGGTAATAAAGGAAAGCCCGATCTATCTGCAAATCAATCAAAACTAAAAAATAAACAAGCAAACAAACAAACAAACAAATAAACAGACTGCAAGAACCTACATCAACTTAAAATCAAGAAACAGTAACAAACTAAATCAGTCATGAACATGATCAAAGATGACTCACACTGAGGTTTTGGTGCCAAGAGAGGCAGCAACCGGGCACCGCTGTTTCCGCGGTTCATTGGCAACAAGATCTTGCCATTCAACAGCAACTGATTCCGATTTGAGGACTCAGCATTCACCTCTACACTGCGACCGCCGCCGCCGCCGCCGCCGATCCGGGCAACCATTAAAGGAGTTAAATTCATTCTGCTCGCGATCGCCGGATCCTTTATTGCCAAAAGTCTCCGGTAGGAGGGAACCTGAGCCACCCCCTGACTGCTAAACACCAATGTCCGCAGCTCTCCACTGCCGTGGCCATCGGTCTGCCCCTGGCCTGCAGAAGCCAATGCCGCCATCTGCCCGTGGTTCGGGACGCTCCACGGGATGCTGGAGACTCCGCTGCCATCGACGAAATCGAACCAACTGGTGCCCGACATCGGCGGCGGCGGCGGCCTCTTGACTGGGATGGGCTTTGCCGGAATCACTGGAATCCATTGACCCTGGATCCCAAAATCCTTTGGAAGCTCCATCCCAAAAGATTAACACAACAAAAAAAACCAAGGGGAAAATTGGGATTTTTATCTTCTATCTACAACTGCTACTCATCTCTCTCTCTCTCTCTCTCTCTCTCTCTCTCTCTCTCTCTCTCTCTCTCAGCTCCTAAATTTGAGACCCATTGTTGAAATCACCAGCAACCATGAGGGGAGATCTCCTTAAACCACTGCTTGCCTCCTTTCTCTACACAATACAGAAAACAAGAGCAAATTATTAAAGATCTATGCCCATAAAAAAGCATTCACAGCTAAATCACTTAAAACTCTGAGATCTCTCACACCCAGAATCCAGCAAGAGGAATTAAAGCCCATGAACCAAAAGGAAAATACATGAATTCAAAATTCAGTCAATTTTGGAAACAACATTAAACAGCTCTTAATTCTCTGGCTCTGGCCATCAAATCAAGAAACAAAGGAGACCTCCCCGCGCCCCCGGGCGGGTCTCTCAGAGATCAACCGAATCAAGACCAAATTCTCTGATCTGTGAGAAAAAATAAGCAAAACAGAGAGCAAATTGCAAAGGAAAGATGGGTTGTTTCTCCACATACCAGAAACCATTAATGCTGCAATCAGAGACCCAGATATACTTTCTTCACGCACAGAGAGAGAAAGAAGGCTGGCTGGCTCAAGAAGAAGACTTGTTCTTAATCTGGTCATTGTTTCTAATTTTCAACATTTTTTAATATATTTGGTTTGTTTTTTTGGTTTTTGGGATTAAATAAGGCTGTAAAATTTATAATAAAAAGAGAGTTATTGGTAAACAAAAATAACGTGGGCTTTTGTCTCTTGCAGTTGGTACATACATGTAAAATTTAACTGTCCACGTATTATCTTGAATTCTTTTTTATGTTTTTATTTTTGGCGTGTGAGTCACTCCGCAAAAGGAATTTTTAAAATTTACATTTCGAGCCTTGAGGCCCGAGAAATCGCGCGAGATACTCGTGCTTTTTTGAGGGAGACGCGGCGGGCGAGTAGATAAGGGTCACGTGATTCGTAAATCGTAACGGGGAGATGGGCGGGGGCTGTTACTTCTCTAACGTTTGACACGTGTGTAAGGAAAACGGCCGTTAGTTTTTCTTAAGCCGCCGTTAACGGCGTTTGGCGCGTTCGCCGCGGAATACTCAAGGCTTGATCTCCAACGTTAAGCACGCATTAACATGAGTTTAACATGGATTTTGTTTTTTCTGTAGATAAGCCCCTTTTTCATGGTCTGAAATTTAAAATTTTCATCAGTTTTGTAAATCTTGAGAAAAGCCTGTGCGATAATTACAACAAAAACTAAGCCACTTGTGCCAAGTATTTGGGATAGGTTAAATGAACCAAAAGAGAATTACGCCGGATTGGGCACATGGATCAGCTTTCTCTACTCGTTTCTATCGAGCAATTTATCGTCATTAAGACCTTTAGCTTCTATATCTTGTCGTATCACCTTCATTCATATTTTCTTCGGTCTTCCCTATGCTCTTTTAATTTGCCCTAATTTGATACACTCTACTCGTCGGATTGGCGTATATGTAGGTTTATGTCGCATATGATCAAATCATCGTAAGCAATTTTCACTCATCTTCTCTTTATATGGGTTACGCCTATCTTAATACGAATATCCTCATTTTTTACTTTATTTCTCCTCGTGTTACCACACATCCAGCGAAGTATACGCATTTCTGCTACACTCATCTTTTAGGTATGATATCTTTTTACGCCCCAATATTTTGTGCCATATAACAAAGTTGGCATAATAGCAGTCCGGTAAAACTTTCCCTTTAGTCATAACAAAATGTTACGGCCGCATAAAACTCCTGTTGTGCTCCTTCATTTCAACCGCCGGCTTGAATCTTATGGTTGACATCATTATTGATCTCCGTATCATTGTGAGTAATAGAACCCAAATACTTAAAATACTGCTCATCGGTATTCCTTATCCGTCTAGTATCACAATACTATAATCTCAGATTCTTTATTTACTAAATTTGCACCCATATACTCTGTTTTGTCCCTACTTAATTTAAAACCTCGAGACTCTAGAGTTTGCCTCCATAACTCCAATTTAGCATTTATCCTAGCTCTCATCTCATCGACTAGGACAGTATCATCAGCAAATAGCATACACTATGGGTATCTACCCTGAATAGCTCTAATAAGCTTATCCGTCACTATGGTAAATAAGAATGGACTCAATGCAAATCCTTGATGCAATCCAATTGGGATAGAAAAATCACTTATTATGCCTCCACAAGTTCTGATATTCGCCACTACTCCATCGTACATGTCCTTGATTATGTCAATATATTTGATGAGAACTCTCTTATTCATCAACGTCTACTATAATATCTTTTTTGGCACCTTATCATAAATTTTTTTCTAAATCAATAAAGACCATATGCAAATTTCTCCTCTCTCACGATCACTCTGTAAGTTGACGATGTTTGGAAACAATCTGTATGCTCTCTCGAAATCGCTCTGTAAGCTCACGATGTTGGGAAACAATCTGTATGTTCTGATATCAGTTATTGTGAATTTCAAGGTCGGACGCTCCACGACCGGATCGACTGGGGCGGCGCAGCGGATACGAACCACTTGATCTACTAAAGCAACTTGGAGAAAAGAAGAAGAATATATTCTAAAGTAGATAGAAATCTAACACACAATATAACCTGGTTCCACCGATCAAATAGATCGTGTGGACGTCCATGGGAGAAGAGAGAGAAACTTTATTAAAACTTTGAGAAAGTACAATAAGAATTACTTACACCCACGCTGCAAAGTAACAAGCCTTTGATGGCTGCCAAGAATATCGAACTCTCGTGGCTAAGCTTCCCTCACGAATTTCTCACCTAGATAAATTACACCCTTAGGAATTACAAGTTCATGGAATTCTCTTAGAATACATTGAAGGCCACCCATAGGGGGTTATTAATAGACCATAGAACTCTCCTAATCCTAAACAAACTCTTTCAATCAGAATAAAAGAAACTTGGATCCAACTAGAACTCAAAACACCTTCAATCAGAATAAAGAAAATTTGAATCCAACTTGGACTCAAAACAGATCCAAAAAGAAAACTACCAAATCTGACTTATAATCAACCTTTATGATGTATTCACATCATAATCCTAATAATCTCCCCCTTAACTTGAATATGTCCAAATCCGAGAATAGCCAGCATGCTCTATGTGCTTGCATCCACACACAAATGAACAAACTTAACTTCATCTCCATATCACTCCTTCTCTATAACCCCCTCATGGGTTCACATCTTGATTAGGTCGAACAAGTTTACCCCCAACCTGACTTTATTACCTAATGATCTCCTTGATCTATACAAGATCTATGAGAATTTGCTCCACCATAGGAGTAAAGATCTGGACTATCTTGTTACGCGCCTAGTCCCAATCTTCTTTCGGGATACAATTGAACATCCTAACTCGAATTGATTGTAGTCTCTGATTATTCTACAACCATCGCTTTTGAAGCCGAGGTTAACTGCAATCCACCAACTATAACCTCCGAATTCTGTAACATATACACATTGCCGACACGTTCCACTTGAAACATCACATGGATCTCTTTGAAAACTTTCATAAGATCACCTTTCGAACTAAAATAGAACTTTTCTCTATATAGGGCTCCAAGAGAAATGAGATTGTATCTTGATTCGGGAACATGCCTAATGCCTTGAAGGATAGTGATGCATCCATTATGATACCGAAATTGGATTGTTCCTTTACTAATCATCTTGCTTGTAGCAGAATTCTCCATGAAGACTTCTCCTCCTTGAGCTAAAGTGAATGAAGAGAACATCTTTCTATTGGAACTGATATGCTGTGAACATTGATAATATATGACCCATCTATCTTTATTATCAACTAATTTGTCTGTAACAGATAGAATGTCACATTGTTCTTCATCTCCTTCAATCAGTTCAGTGATATTATCAACTAGTTGTGTTTTCTTTCAAAGCCAACACTCAGATCTAATGTGCCCATTCTTGTGACAATAGTTGCATGTCAAATTCTTATTTTTTGAGTTGTTCATGGAACTTTCATTATTACTCTTCTTCCCTAAATGATGAACTTGCGGAATTATCTTGATGAAACTCACTTATCAACTAGGCATCAATTTTGCCGTCGTTGAGCAAATGCTCCTTGACCTCATTGACCTTGATTGTTGACTTACCTCCATAGATGATAGCTTCTCCAAAGCTCTTATATGAAGAAGGTAAAGAATACAGTAATAGAAGTGCTTGATCATCATCTTCTATCTTAACCTCTATCTTATCTAGATCATTAATAATAAAGAAAAATTCTGCAATTTGAGACTTGATAGATATACCTTCATGCATGTAAAGAAGAAAGAGAGGCTGCTTCAGAATCAAATGATTCGCTAACGACTTCTTCAGATAGTGGTCCTGAAGTTGCTCCCACAACGAGGACACTGTTTTCTCCATAGAAAAATTCCCACTCAAGATTCACATGGTTTTTCTTTCTGAAATACAAAGATGAAGCGTTTTCGCATTTTAATACTTTTCAAAAAAGGTTGAAAAAAAAGATTTTTCAATTTTGCGCATTAGGAGTGATAAAGGTGATGAGTTTGTAAATCATTCCTTTATTACTTATTGTGAAAAAAATAGAATCAAACATGAACTTTAATGTCCTAAAACTCCACAACAAAATGGAGTCGTCGAAGGAAGAATCACACTCTCCAAAAGATGGTTAGGATAATGATAAGTGAGCGGACTCCCTCAATATTTATGGGCTGAGGCCATACACCTTATGTTACATATCGAATAGAGTTTATGTTTGCAAAAATACTACTAAAATCCTTTTGAGATTTATTGTTTTTTATTTTAAAGTTTTTTGTTGCAAATATTTTGTGTAACGGTCCCGGGTCTCTAATAACAAGATTAGGCCTAAAACGCCATTTATTTCCAAAAAGTAAGAAAATTTCGTCAGCATCATCCTTATTATTTCGCTAATTCCCACTTACAATAACCAACAATTTCGGCTCCAAGGCCTACTTAATTCCATTAAAAATTTCGGCCCACACGGCTTACTTATCATGCCACATTACACCAAACTTTAACTATATCCATATATCATAAATTGCATCTTCCATCGCAAGCATAAATCTTTTCATCAAACATCACAAGAGTTAACTTCCCAACAATTTACATTTCCACATATGGCCATCTTTCTTAGTTCAAGTACATAACATCACCAAGGAGTTCGCAATCCAAAACATTTCAATACATAAAAGTCCCTAGTTTCAAGTACTATCAAGACAAATATACATCGAGTACATCCCAACATGTTCCACAAAAGAAAGGGGACTAACGTAGAGTCCTTACATACATATTACATATAACAGGGCTAACTCAAAATGGTACCATAACATGTCATACAATCTATAACTTAACTCTTGCAGTTAGAATGGTCCCTTACCCTTATCCAAACCTGAAAAGATGGAAAGAAAACAAAATGAGCTCGACAGCTCAATGAGTAAACCATGCCATAGGGTGTTGATATAATAATTTCATAAGATAAACAGTTTAGAAGAGGTAATTTACAATGAGTCCCATAAACAACAAACTTGTTCAGACTACCTTACTTGTTCTAGGCTCCATACATATGTGGCCTACATGACTCCACTATCAAAAGTTGCATTTCGCTATATCATGACACAAATGAGATAATAGTATGAGTATGTATGAAATTTTCGTGGATTAGTCCCCTCACATCAACTCGGCTCGTTATATACATAAAGTGACATTCTATTTTAACATAAGCATTATCAATATAGAATGAAACTTGACAGTTCACTTTATATACCATTCAATCTAAAAGTAATTCCCCCGTCTTCCACCTCCTACCGGCTCCCGCTCGGCCCCTTCCTCCTTTTATAATACGTATACATAAAACATATAAATTTCCCCGTCTTCCCCCCTCCTATCGGCTCCCGCTCGGCCCCTTCCTCCTTGTATAATACGTATTAGCATATGTCAAATCCCCGTCTTCCCCCCTCCTACCGGTTCCCGCCCGGCCCCTTCCTCCTTTTATAATAATAATGCATCATGCAAATTTGGGTCATAATATTCATAACAAGCAATATGTAACTAGCTTACATGTCATGCCCGAAATGATGTGCAACAGTAAGAAAGAAGACATGTGCTTGAGATTTACCCAATATCATAGTAACTCCATAAACACGCCACAATCATCCCGCATGAAATATGCATCACCCACATGTACTCACTAGCACTTAACACAATGCTATGCCATAAGGAGGGGTCTTCCCCCGTGCACTTTAGTGAATCATAAAGTAAGATTCAAGTCAATTAATCGGCGTTTATGGGGTGATATTAGTATGAATCATATACTACACATATGCATCACATTGTTTCTATTTATAAAGAGTCAAGGTTATACCATATCCATATCGAATCAACTATCATGATGTTAATCAAGAAAAACAGCGAAATAAAGTGCTAAATTGGTTCATTTAGGCGAAATTAGTATGCTAGAACATGTATTCTACACATGCATTCTATATCCTTAATAAGTAGAGACCATCAATTATGCAATATTCATTTGGATTTCATGTAACTCAAAAATAATCATCCAAACAGCGAATTAACTATGCTAAATCATCTCATTTAAGCATAATTAATAAGTTAAAACATGTATATCACATATTCATCTCATCACAACATGATATGGGGGCACAATAACTAGGTAATACCCCTTAATTTCCATCTAGTGTAAGGATGTCACAAAACAGTAAATACTACACAAAAACAGTAAATACTACCCTTATGGGTCACCTACACAATTTCAAAGTTCTGATTTTTCAAATCTTGATAAAAAGACATAACCCTAATAGTTAGGTTTACTCACAATTGTTTATAGATCTGAAACAGAGAGTTAGGCTTCAGGAAATTTCTGCTTTGCAGTGCTAGATCTCTCTCCCAGCTCACCAGGAACCTTCTCCCCAAAGATCGGGCCTTCCCTCCCCCAAAATGCCGCAGAATCCCCTTCTTTGCCGCAGAATCGTGCTGCTGCGGCTCTGCTTGCTGCGCGCGCGTGTCTCTTCCTTCCCTCTCGTGGAGTCTTGATTCAGAGTTGATATAAGCTGGGATTTAGGGCTAGAGAGGTGTCCTAATCTCTCTTCTCAAAATTTTTGAGAGGAGTTGAAAGGTGGCTAGGGTTTTCACTTTCTTCACTTGGGAGAGGAAAAGTTTGCAGAAATGGGAGAGGATGAAGATGAGGGTAGACTTGGTAATCCAAAGTTGAGTGCAAGTTACAAGGTGGGGAGTTACTCTCATGTTGCCACTTGGTCAAGCCCCCCTTCACGATGCCACATGGAAACCCAAATCTCAATGAGATCTTAGCCCTTTAATCTTCCCCCTTGCATGCATACCTACCACTAAAAAGATATTAGGGTAAGCTTGGTTGATTAAGGGGATAATGAAGGATTAGGTTGAAATCATCTTTTACCATTGCTAAGTCATTAATTTGCCCAATGACACATGTACTTAAGCCTTCATGCCATTTATACTTAGTCACCATAATCCAATAGTTAATAAAAGCTTTTAAAAGGGGAGTGGGTCTACTAATTAAGCTCAAGTTGTTGTTCTAGAAATATGGAGGGTAATTACTTTTAGATAATGCCTTAAACAAAAATTCTTAACAATTAAGATGAGGGAAAATTAGGTAAAATAAAATTTTGGTTGTTACATTTCTCCCCTCCTAAAAGAGAGCTTCGTCCCCGAAGCCTGACGTACCTTGGAAAAGTTGTGGGTAGTTCTGCATCATCTCTTCCTCTGATTCTCAGGTAGCTTCTTCAATCTCTTTACTTCTCCATAAAACCTTCACTAAAGGTTTTGTTTTGTTTCGCAGTTGCTTCTCTTTTCTATCTAGGATTTGAACCGGCTCCACCGTATATGACAAGTCTTCTTGGAGCTGCAGTGGTGAGTATTTAAGAACATGGCTCGGATCTGGCACATACTTTCTCAATTGGGACACATGAAATACGTCATGTATTTTCTCAATCTCTGGTGGTAAGGCCAACCGATACGCCAGAGGTCCAATTCTTTCCAGTATTTCAAAGGGTCCAATATACCGGGGGTCTAACTTATTCCGTTTGCCACCCCGTACCATTCCTTTTATTGGTGACATCTTCAAGAAAACTTTGTCGCCTTCAGCAAACTCCAAGGGCCTTCGGCGCCGATCTGCATATGTCTTTTGTCTACTCTGGGCCGCTCTCATTCTCTTCCTTATTATCCGAATCTTCTCCGTTGTATTTACCACTATATCTGCTCCGAATAATGTTCGGTCTCCTATCTCTTCCCAACAAATCGGAGATCTACACTTCCTGCCGTACAAGGCTTCGAATGGCGGCATTCCAATAGTAGATTGATAACTATTGTTATATGCAAACTCTGCTAATGGTAGGTATTTTCCCAATTACCTCCGAAATCCAATACACATGCTCTCAGCATATCTTCAAGTATTTGTATAGTTCTTTCTGATTGTCCGTCGGTTTGCGGGTGAGCAGCTGTACTTGGATGTAGCTTGGTGCCCAGAGCTTGGGATAGACTGATCCATAGCCTTGACTGAAACCGAGGGTCACGATCTGACACAATCGTCTCAGGAACTCCATGAATCCTGATTATCTCTCGGAGGTAGATCTGGGCTAATCTATCCATCGAATAGTTTATTCGGATGGGTAGGAAATGAGCGGACTTTGTAAGTCGATCGACTATCACCCAGATGGCATCATATCCTTGAGGGGATCTAGGGAGCCCTGTCACAAAATCCATCGTAATATTGCTCCACTTCCATTCAGGGATTTGTAAGGGCATAAGGAGTCCCGGAGGCTTCTTGTGTTCAGCCTTAACTTGTTGACATATCAAACATCTCTGCACAAAATTTGTTATGTCCTTCTTCATTCCCTCCCACCAAAAGTTTGCCCGCAAATCCTGATACATCTTAGTTGTTCCAGGATGTGCGGTGAAAGGGGTGCAATGGGCTTCAGTTAAAATTCGCTCCTTGAGCTTAAAATCTGGAGGTACAACTATTCGGCTTCCCTTCCTTAGCAAATCCTTGGAAATGGTAAATTCTTGGGTTTCACCTCTTTGCACTTTCTCAAAATTTTTAGCCGTCTGGTCATCTTTCCTCTGAGCTTCCTTGATTTCTTCATAGAGGTCGAAACCAATACTAACTTGATTTATCTGGTTCACTCCATCCCAGGACCCTCTTATGTGAATTTCAAGTTGCATTCTTTCCATCTCCCTTAACAACTCCGATTGCTGTGTTAACAATACTGCTAAGGATCCTCCAGACTTCCGGCTCAACGCGTCAGCCACCACATTGGCCTTCCCAGGGTGATAATGAATGTCCAAATCATAATCCTTCATCAACTCCAACCATCTTCTTTGGCGCATATTCAATTCCTTTTGGGTGAAAATATATTTCAGACTTTTATGATCTGTATAAATATCACATGATACTCCATAAAGGTAGTGCCGCCAAATCTTTAAAGCAAAAATGACTGCAGCTAACTCAAGGTCATGGGTTGGGTAATTTTTCTCATGGTTCCTTAGTTGTCTGGAAGCATATGCAATTACTCTCTCATGCTGCATCAATACACACCCCAGGCCTGACTTTGACGCATCACTGAAAACAACATAACCTTCGTTTCCAATGGGCATGGCTAAGATTGGAGCTGATGTTAGCTTATCCTTTAGTTCTTGAAAGCTTTTCTCCTGATCATCTCCCCAATGGAATTTGAGGCCTTTCTTGGTCAATTGGGATAAGGGTGCAGCTATCTTGGAAAATCCTTCTACAAATCTCCGGTAATACCCAGCCAATCCTAGGAAGCTTCGCACCTCTGTGACATTGGTAGGTCGAGGCCACCCCTTTATCGCCTCGATCTTTGCAGGGTCCACTGATATTCCTTCCTCATTTATGATGTGACCCAAGAACCCAACTTCATTTAGCCAGAACTCACACTTCTTAAGCTTTGCATAAAGTTGCTTCTCTCTCAATAATTGTAACACTATCCTCAAGTGTCTTTCATGATCCTCTTTGCTCTTTGAATAGATCAGTATGTCATCAATGAACACCACTACGAATTGATCTAGGTATGGCTGGAAAATCCTATTCATCAAATCCATAAATGCTGCTGGAGCATTGGTCAAGCCAAATGGCATTACTAAAAACTCATAATGGCCATATCTGGTCCGAAAGGCAGTCTTAGAAACATCTTCCGGTTTGATCTTTAATTGATGGTATCCTGACCTTAGATCTATCTTGGAAAATATGCTGGCACCCTGAAGTTGATCAAAGAGATCATCAATCCTTGGCAGTGGATATCGATTCTTGATAGTGACCTTGTTCAGCTCTCGATAATCTATACACAGCCTCATGCTCCCATCCTTCTTCTTAACAAATAACACCGGAGCACCCCAAGGTGATACACTTGGCCGAATAAACCCGAGGCTTAGCAACTCTTGCAACTGGTCCTTCAATTCATTAATTTCTGCGGGTGCCATTCTATAAGGTGCCCTGGATATGGGACTTGTCCCAGGTAGAAGATTAATGGAAAATTCTACTTCTCTATCTGGGGGTAGGCCGGGTAGATCCTCCGGAAAAACATCAGGATAGTCTCTTGCAACCTCTATGTTTTCAATCTTAATCTTCATGTCTTCTTCACCAATAAGGGTTGCCAAAAATCCTTGACACCCTTGCCTTAATAACTTAGTGGCCTTTAAGGCAGAAATGACCGGAGTGCAAATTTTATTCTTCACCCCTTCATAAACTCTTTCGGGAGTTCCTTCTAACTTAAAAATTATTTTCTTCTGGTAACAGTCTACATGAACCCGATATGTTGACAACCAATCCATTCTTAGGATGATGTCAAATTCCATTTCTCCTAGTTTAATCAGGTCTGCCTGTGTCTTCATCTCACCTATGATGATTTTACATCCCTTATAATACTCGCTAGTGGTCACTCTGGCGCCTACAGGGGTTGACACCACTAGTTGATAGCTCAAAGGTTCGGATTCCTTGTTAATAATTGCAGCAAAAGATGAAGAAATAAAAGAGTGGGTAGCACCGGGATCGAACAATACTCGAGCAATATTATCGGATACACAGACGGTACCTTCCACCACGGCATTGGATGCTCGAGCCTCCTGCTGAGTGATTGCATTCATCCTTCCTTGAACTCTGGGTTGCTGTACTGATGCTTGTGTCATGGCCGAGCGAGTTCTGTTGAGAGGTTGCCGATAGGCGGTAGCTGGTCCTCCTGTTGTAGGGGCGATGCCCATGGTTGGTCTTCCCGTTCCTCTGCTAGCTCCTGGGTATCCATGCAAGTTTGGGCAGTCCCTCCTCATGTGACCCATTCTTCCGCAGACAAAGCATTGCTTACCGGTGGCGCAACTACCAGGGTGACTTCGGTTGCACCTTGACACCACTGGTTTCCTGCAAAGTTGGGGCGTTGGGAGGACATTGGTGATGCTGAATGGGGCAATCCCCTACTCTTGGGCCATGTGTTCATCTTGTTTCCCTGGGCGGGCATGAAGGAAGATCCAGTACCTCTGTCGGGCCTCATGGACTGAGTCCCAAAGCTCGGGGCATTATTATACCGGGGGCGCTTCATATAGGGCAGTTCCCTGGTCCTCATCTCCTGGCTCTCCTGTATGTCCCTTTCAATTTCCATTGCTTTCTCCACAGCTTGACTGTAAACTTGTAGTTGGAAAGGGATCAGCTTACTCATGATTTCTGGCTTCAAGCCCCTAACGAATCTTTTCATCCTATCTTCCTCATCGGACACCAATTTCTCAGCATACCTGGACAGTTGAGTGAATTTAGCTTCATATTGACTCACTGTCCATTGCTCCTGTTTTAGATCTTGGAATTTCATTGCAAGTCGGTCTTTCACCACTCCGGGTATGTACTTTTCATTGAACTTTTTAATTAAGAAGTTCCAAGAGATCTCCCTTCCCAGGGTCCTAGCTCCTCCTTTTACCATCTCCCACCAGCGTTCAGCCTCTCCTTGGAACATGAAAGAGGCGAAAGATACCCGCTGGTTTTCAGTACATTCCATTAAATCCAGTATCTTTTCAATTTGACAGAGCCATTCTTCAGCTTGAATAGGGTCAACTCCTCCTTTGAAAGCTGGTGGGTTTAGCTTTTGAAATTGTTCAAGAGCTCTACGGGGGTTGTTTACACTTGCCAGCTGCAACAGCCAATCTGGTATTCTGTCTGGCATTCCCCGATTGGCATTAGATTGCCCACTCAGAAATTCTTGACTTGCCGGGGGATGGACGCTCCCGATTGCACTGTGCAATGGGACGTCGCCCTCCGAGTTGGCATCGGATGGAGGAAAATTTAAGTCCATTTAATACCTAGAAAAATAGTTGAACTTAATCAATGGTAACTCAATGATAACAAGTAGAATAGTTCACAAACAAAACACTGATTTCATTTATGCCTAAGATGTTTTCATGGTGACATATACATTAGCATGACTACATTCATTCAAAACATACCAATGCAGTCATAAAGGGATACATGTTCATACATATAGCTATTGACAACCACTTTCTTTACAAAACAAAAAAAAATAATATCACTTATGTGAATCGACATTCATTTCCTTCAAAAACAAAAACAACAAAAACAAAAATGCCACCTATCTAAACTCCTATCAAGGGGTTATGTTAGAACCCGAGGAGCTTTCCTCCCTGTCGTCCCCTACAGGTTCTTCTTCTGGGTCTTCTTCTTCTGGATCCTCTTCTTCTGGTTCTTCTTCTTCTGGATCCTCTTCTTCTGGTTCTTCTTCTTCAGGGTCCTCTTCTACTTCCTCCAGTACAGCATCAAAATCACATCCCCAATTTTCATTATCATCGTACAGGTCCATATCTTCTACCCAACTGGAATCCCACTAGATACCCCCAACGAAAATCCTTCCGTCAGGGTTCATCTCATCATTAGGTAGGACTCCCAGGTCCTCAGCTGCTGGTGCGTTCCTTATGGCACTTTCTGCCTCACTAATATCGTCTTTCTCATCTTGCCCCATGCGAACCCCTGCCTCTGTACTGTCTGGGGGACCTTTCAGAATGACATCTGGATCGGTCTCATCAGATTCAAAATCCCAGTCCATTTGGTCCGCAATCCAACTTAAACTTTCCGACCCCGGACCGTCAGATGATGATCCAGTCATCTCAGAATCTCCCATCTGTAGAAGCAAGAGATTTATATTAGACGATGTGTCTTCCAATTCTCCCCAAAGCAATAATTTGCATGAATATAAAACAAGACATGATAGAAAATCACCACTCATTTAACCATGCCGATCTTTCATAAATTTTTCCCTATGCACATCTGTCCTTCCAATAGGTTTAACCCTGACTAATGGGATATTTTGATTGCTCTCCCTTTCCGGTGTCCCATAACACTGAAATTTCTTACAGAAGGGCCCGCACCCCTTGCAAGATCCATTTGAATTAAGGTATGCGGGTACCCACATTCAAATGTAGAGTACAATTAAATATCCTACATTTCAGGGTCAAATACCCTAAGACTCTACTACATCCTAATACCCCATCTCTAACTTACCCTAGCACCATATAATTTTCACATGATTACATAATCAGTCCCACATACTACACCTATCTAGGCTAACCTTGCCTAAACCATGCTCTGATACCAACTGTAACGGTCCCAAGCCTCTAATAACAAGATTAGGCCTAAAACGCCATTTATTTCCAAAAAGTAAGAAAATTTCGTCAGCATCATCCTTATTATTTCGTTAATTCCCACTTACAATAACCAACAATTTCGGCTCCAAGGCCTACTTAATTTCATTAAAAATTTCGGCCCACACGGCTTACTTATCATGCCACATTACACCAAACTTTAACTATATCCATATATCATAAATTGCATCTTCCATCGCAAGCATAAATCTTTTCATCAAACATCACAAGAGTTAACTTCCCAACAATTTACATTTCCACATATGGCCATCTTTCTTAGTTCAAGTACATAACATCACCAAGGAGTTCGCAATCCAAAACATTTCAATACATAAAAGTCCCTAGTTTCAAGTACTATCAAGACAAATATACATCGAGTACATCCCAACATGTTCCACAAAAGAAAGGGGACTAACGTAGAGTCCTTACATACATATTACATATAACAGGGCTAACTCAAAATGGTACCATAACATGTCATACAATCCATAACTTAACTCTTGCAGTTAGAGTGGTCCCTTACCCTTATCCAAACCTGAAAAGATGGAAAGAAAACAAAATGAGCTCGACAGCTCAATGAGTAAACCATGCCATAGGGTGTTGATATAATAATTTCATAAGATAAACAGTTTAGAAGAGGTAATTTACAATGAGTCCCATAAACAACAAACTTGTTCAGACTACCTTACTTGTTCTAGGCTCCATACATATGTGGCCTACATGACTCCACTATCAAAAGTTGCATTTAGCTATATCATGACACAAATGAGATAATAGTATGAGTATGTATGAAATTTTCGTGGATTAGTCCCCTCACATCAACTCGGCTCGTTATATACATAAAGTGACATTCTAGTTTAACATAAGCATTATCAATATAGAATGAAACTTGACAGTTCACTTTATATACCATTCAATCTAAAAGTAATTCCCCCGTCTTCCACCTCCTACCGGCTCCCGCTCGGCCCCTTCCTCCTTTTATAATACGTATACATAAAACATATAAATTTCCCCGTCTTCCCCCCTCCTACCGGCTCCCGCTCGGCCCCTTCCTCCTTGTATAATACGTATTAGCATATGTCAAATCCCCGTCTTCCCCCCTCCTACCGGTTCCCGCCCGGCCCCTTCCTCCTTTTATAATAATAATGCATCATGCAAATTTGGGTCATAATATTCATAACAAGCAATATGTAACTAGCTTACATGTCATGCCCGAAATGATGTGCAACAGTAAGAAAGAAGACATGTGCTTGAGATTTACCCAATATCATAGTAACTCCATAAACACGCCACAATCATCCCGCATGAAATATGCATCACCCACATGTACTCACTAGCACTTAACACAATGCTATGCCATAAGGAGGGGTCTTCCCCCGTGCACTTTAGTGAATCATAAAGTAAGATTCAAGTCAATTAATCGGCGTTTATGGGGTGATATTAGTATGAATCATATACTACACATATGCATCACATTGTTTCTATTTATAAAGAGTCAAGGTTATACCATATCCATATCGAATCAACTATCATGATGTTGATCAAGAAAAACAGCGAAATAAAGTGCTAAATTTATTCATTTAGGCGAAATTAGTATGCTAGAACATGTATTCTACACATGCATTCCATATCCTTAATAAGTAGAGACCATCAATTATGCAATATTCATTTGGATTTCATGTAACTCAAAAATAATCATCCAAACAGTGAATTAACTATGCTAAATCATCTCATTTAAGCATAATTAATAAGTTAAAACATGTATATCACATATTCATCTCATCACAACATGATATGGGGGCACAATAACTAGGTAATACCCCTTAATTTCCATCTAGTGTAAGGATGTCACAAAACAGTAAATACTACACAAAAACAGTAAATACTACCCTTATGGGTCACCTACACAATTTCAAAGTTCTGATTTTTCAAATCTTGATAAAAAGACATAACCCTAATAGTTAGGTTTACTCACAATTGTTTATAGATCTGAAACAGAGAGTTAGGCTTCAGGAAATTTCTGCTTTGCAGTGCTAGATCTCTCTCCCAGCTCACCAGGAACCTTCTCCCCAAAGATCGGGCCTTCCCTCCCCCAAAATGCCGCAGAATCCCCTTCTTTGCCGCAGATTTGCGGCAAAGTAGCAGCAGCTCGCGTGCTGCTGCGGCTCTGCTTGCTGCGCGCGCGTGTCTCTTCCTTCCCTCTCGTGGAGTTTTGATTCAGAGTTGATATAAGCTGGGATTTAGGGCTAGAGAGGTGTCCTAATTTCTCTTCTCAAAATTTTTGAGAGGAGTTGAAAGGTGGCTAGGGTTTTCACTTTCTTCACTTGGGAGAGGAAAAGTTTGCAGAAATGGGAGAGGATGAAGATGAGGGTAGACTTGGTAATCCAAAGTTGAGTGCAAGTTACAAGGTGGGGAGTTACTCTCATGTTGCCACTGGTCAAGCCCCCCCTTCATGATGCCACATGGAAACCCAAATCTCAATGAGATCTTAACCCTTTAATCTTCCCCCTTGCATGCATACCTACCACTAAAAAGATATTAGGGTAAACTTGGTTGATTAAGGGGATAATGAAGGATTAGGTTGAAATCATCTTTTACCATTGCTAAGTCATTAATTTGCCCAATGACACATGTACTTAAGCCTTCATGCCATTTATACTTAGTCACCATAATCCAATAGTTAATAAAAGCTTTTAAAAGGGGAGTGGGTCTACTAATTAAGCTCAAGTTGTTGTTCTAGAAATATGGAGGGTAATTACTTTTAGATAATGCCTTAAACAAAAATTCTTAATAATTAAGATGAGGGAAAATTAGGTAAAATAAAATTTTGGTTGTTACATTTTGTTTTGAATACAAAAGGTAATTTAGGCAATTTTGATCCAAAATCTTATGAAACTATCTTTGTTGGTTACTCTAATACTAGTACGACTTATAGAGTCTTCAATAAGGCAACTTTGACTATTGAAGAGTCTATGTATATTAAGTTTGAGGAATCTAATGCTCTTGTGAGGAATATTATAGAGATTGATTTCTTAGGAGGTAAAGACTTGCAGAAGATAACCTTGAAAGACTCATCATTGCAAGATAATTACAAGCCAAAAGATGATGAATATGGTGAATCTCAAGATGTTGAAGTGGAGAAAATTCAACCACTTTTGAAAGATTGGAGATGTGCAACAAGTTATCCCAAAAATCTCATCTTAGGTGATATATCCAAGGGGTAACTATTCGCTCCGAACTCTAAAATATCTGTGATCATTTTTCATTCATTTCTCATATTGAGTCCAAGAGCAGCCTCGATGCCGAGGGCGACTCATATTGGTTGCTTGCCATGCAAGAAGAGCTCAATCAATTTGAGCATTTAGTTTTGCACCTTGTTCTTAGGCCCCATAATAGTTCAACTATTGGTACTAAATAGATCATTAGGAATAAGTTGAATGAGTCAGTAAATATTATTAGGAATAAAGCTAGGTTAGTGGCTCTAGGTTACACCCAAATTAAAGGCATCAATTTTGTAGAAACTTTTGCATACGTAGTACGACTTGTAGCCATACAGATGACACTTATCTTTACTTCTTTCAAAAGTTTTAAGTTTTTTCAAATGGATGTTAAAAGTGCATTTTTGAATGATTTCATTAAAGAGGATGTGTATGTTGAATAACCCATGGTTTATTGATCTTACACATCCGTATTTTTTCAAGGTTGAAAATGCTTTGTATGGTTTAAAATATACTCCAAGAGCTTGGTATGAAAGACTTAATTATTTTCTTATTGAAAATAGTTTTATTAAAGGCAAAGTTGACACTAACTTATTTACAAAACATGTAGATAATGATATCTTGATAATACAAATATATATTGATGATATCATTTTTAGATCTACTAATGAAAAGCTTTGTAAGGATTTTGAATCATGCATGAGAAAGAGTTCAAAATGAGTATGATGAGAGAGCTCAACTACGTCCTTAGACTCCAAATCAAGTAAAAGAGTGGTGGGATCTTCGTCAATCAAGCCAAATATATAAGAAAACTTATCAAGAAATTTGGGTTAGAAGATGCGAAAATTAGCAAGACTCCCATGGTTACCACAACCAAGTTTGATAAGGATGAACAAGATAAAAATGTTAACATTAAAATCTATCATTGCAAGATTGGTAATTTGTTTTTCTTGAAGGCTATTAGGCTGGACATTATGTTTAGTATTTGTTTGTGTGTTAGATTTCAATCTTATCTTAAAGAGTCTCATTTGATTGTGTAAAACGCATTATTAGATATCTTAAGGACACTATTGGAATGCGCTTGTGGTATCCAAAGACCGGACAATTCTCTATGATGAGTTATTTAGATGCCGACTATAGCGGTTGTAGAGTGGATAGGTGGAGACTATTAAAACATGTTAAATACAATTAAAAACTATGAAATAACCGTTGAAAATGAATTTGGGCTGCTTTAGAAGAGAAAATATCTATTGAGAACAAACAGGAAATTTTGTCTACTGGGATTGACCAGGCACTCGACTGGCAGAGGCTAAACTAGATAGCCATTGTCGTTGGTCGACCCTGCGGTCACTAGCTAGAGTAGTCTTCTTGGTTCAAAATTGAGCTGGAGCCAGCGGTCGACCGGATAGGCAACCAGGTAGAATGAATTCTGTTGAACTCAGGTCTAGCGGTCGACAGCATGATCGATCATCCTGAGCCTGCTCAAACTTGGGCTAAGCCAGCGGTCTACTGGGCTCGGAGCCCAAAGCTCGTGCACATCTTTGTACGTGTCCAGTCGACTGACAGAGCCTTTGCTCTGTGGTGTGGTCGACCGCTCGGTCGACTGGCAGAAACCAAAAACATATCTTTTATTTAAAAAAATTTGATAAAAACTTAATAATATATAAGTATATGAAATGTTTGAAAATATATATTATAATATGAAAAATATTTGTGTATATAATTAAACAAAAATTTTAAAATAAAACATATAAAATATATTTTAATTTACAACACAAAACTATAACCTAAAAGTCATTGATTTGAAAAATCTTTGTGTGTGTGTTCTCTTGAGCATCAGTTCTCTACACTAAATAACAAACAAAATATCTTATATATTATATAAGAGTAGACTCATTCTTCAAAATCTTCAAGTGAACTTCTCCAAACTTGTCTTCTTGAGCGTGTATCCAATACTTAAATCAATCTTGAATACTTTATTCTCTGAATTTTTTTCTCATAAACTTCTTTAATTTCATTTCTCTACTCAAAATCTTAGAAGTTATAAAGAGAGAGTTTGTAATCTTTATGGTTGCCAAAAACTTATTAACCTCATTGACTTTGTGCTACCTCTTGTGCATAAGATTGAAGGTTAGAGTTGTGTACTCCAAGTTTTGTATAGACCTTATAGTTCCTTTGTGGAAGTTTCTTTGTGGATAGTAGAAATCCCTCACGCGGTGAAGGAGGAGACACAGAGCTTGGTCTCGAATCTCGAAACAAATCTCTTGTGTTTTCAATTGCTTTCTTTCTTGCCTTACTCATCTCTATTGCTTGCACTCATGTTTTTTAATCTCTATTGCTTGCATTTGTGTTTTTAGTTTCATTACACTTGCTATTCATCTCTTGCATCATTCATACTTGTCAGTTTTTTTTCAATCAAGAAGATAATTAAGCACCTCAACTCTTATATAAAGGAATACAGAGGAGAAGTTTTAGTGCACTTAATTCAGAATCCGGCTTTACTTCTTAATTTGACTTGACTGTTTGTATTGTTCATTTTAATTGTTATATTTTCACATTAGATTATCATTACACCTATTCACCCCACTCTAGATGTACTTTCAATTTTTTATGTGCGAAAACAAAACCAAAAATTATTATTTAAAATAGAAACTAATTATCATACTTGCCAGCTAATATGCCAGTTTCAGAGATCAGTTACGTTTCCAACGTAATACAAGGGAGGAGTCAACTTAAAAAACATCAAAAACTTAATGTGTTTTGTCAGATACTTGCACTTTTCTTTCTGCGACAAAATTGGTTTAAAAAGGCCAAAAAAAAGGTGTCTGAATTTATTATCTAAATTAATAATTTATCATCGTGATTGACAGTGGATGTGTCGTTTTCACAGCTAGTTTCATTCGATGTAAAACAAGTAAAATAAGAGTCAACTTAAAGGCATCAAAGATTGATACATCGTCAGATGAGCTTGATTTTCTTCACACCAATAAAGTTTGATTAGAATGATTATTTATAAGTTTCTCCTTGTTTGTGTCCAATCTTCAAGAACCTCAATTCACAAATTTAAATAAATTTATGGTGAATATAAATCTTTGTGATCGCGCTTCACTATTTAGGTATAAAAGTTTTATATATATAGAAGAAAAACTCACTAAATTTATTATCTGAATTAATAAGTAAGTGGTATGGATTTCATATAATATGCCATTTTCATACTTAAATTTAAATTTTGATGTAATACAGGTTAAATAGGAGATAGTTTTTTCTTAGACCGACAAAAATGACTAGAAAAAGGGACCAAGCCTTATTATCTAAATTAATAACTAATTATGAAGGCCTGTTGCCCGTGTGTTGTTTCCATGGTCAAGTTCAGGTTGGTAATACAAGTGTCAACTCAAAGCAACAAACCGTTCAAGAGATCCATTGTACGGTTATGATTTTCTTAACACCTGAAACAAAGGTGGATCTACATGAGATCCCACACTTAATTTTACAAAAAATGTAATTATTATATAATACTTTTTTAACGTGAGATCCATTGTTTATGAAATAATTAAGTTTGCTATGTAGCTTAGGTGGTGAGAATTTGAATTTAGTAGCGGAGGATAAAGGCTTTACTCTTGGCAATCCCTTCATTTTTTTTCTTAATTTATTTATTGTAGGCATAGTAAGGCACGACAAACTAAAATGTTTATAGTTAGGATTCCTAACTGATTTAGATAACAACTATTAATAATTATATTTTACTTCAAAAACATTATTATATTTTATTGTTAATTCGAAAATGTGAAAAAATTAATGCAGACAAGGTAAAGATTACACTAGCATAGACATATAATAGTGTGGGAGAAGATTTAAAAATCAAGGTGATAGTTATTAAGCTCAATTTGATATGACACAGGTTTTGGAGCAGAGTACCCAGTCGACCGATGTGCACCGCAGCAGCAAAAGACAACCAACATGCACAAAAGGCAAGAGAAGGAACATACCGGTCAACGCTCAGTTGACCGACCAATAGAGAGCAGGGAAATGTGAGTTGGCCTAGCAGTTGATGAAATCACCTAGAGGGGGAGGTGAATAAGTGATGGCTATACTAAGTGACAAATAATGCGGATTTAAAAACTATTTAAACAATAAGCAACAATAAAAGACTTGCAAGAAATTAGACAAGTAATAGAGCAAGTAAAGGAGAGATAGAGTTTAGAGAAAAGTGAACAATCGCAAACACGAAGATATTTTCCGAGGTTCGAGCCACTGCTCTACGTCTCCGCCTTCAACACGATGAAGGATTTCCACTATTGGTGATCTCACCGGATCGTCAATACAAGGACACACTTGTCCTATCTCTCGAGGTGCCGCAACACCAACTTGGAGCACACTAGCTCGCTTGAGGCCGATGCCTCTACAACTTCTCAAAATGAAGAACGGTGATCAACACTTGATCACAAACAAAAGGCTCACTTGCACAACCCTACAACCAAGATGAGGAGATGATATTTTTGGATTATGTAGTGCACAAAACTAGAGAGAAGTAGAGGAATGCTTCAAGCTAAAGGATTGAAAATTTTGGCTCAAAGAAAACTTTTTGCTAAAGGCTAAACATTTGAAAACTTTTGATCTTTCCTTTGTAAATCTTAATACTTTAGTTGTAGAACACTCCTTCTATTTATAGGGGATGAAAACTAGCTTACAAAGGTCAAGAGAGTCATTGGGGGAAACCCAACACAAAATGAGTCAGAAAAAATATAGCTGTTGGAGTCTGTCAGAAAATCTGACTGCTGTCGGTCGACCGTCAACGGTCGGATTTCCGACCGTTGAGAAGCCGGTCGACCGGGACGGTCGACCGAAGTCCCAACCAGAGAGTAAGTCTTTCTGTCGGTCGACAGGGGAAAAACAGAGAGCACTGTAATTGCTCCCGGTCGACCGATGTGCACACATGCACAGTAGTGCATGTTAGTCGACCGCCCGGTCGACCGACAGAGCAATTCAGGTCTGCCAGCGGTCGACCGTGCGGTCGACCGGACTAGGCCAAAACTGTTTTTCCCAAAGGCTTTTTAAAGATAGGAATTTTTGATAAAAATTCTTTGGATAGGAATGTACAAAATAGAGTTCTAGAACTTGTAATGATCAGGGTGTGATCATAGATCAACACCAAAATGATTTGAACTATATTTTGATAAAAATCCTTTTCCAAACAAAAACGATTTTTCCAAAAACTTATTTTTCAAAACTGATTTTTCCAAACTTTGTTTTTTTTTCAAAACTAGGTTAGAAATTTTGTAATGAAAATTGGTTTGTAAGAATGAAGCAATATCAAAAGTGTGTGTGTGACAATCCCAAAGTAATCTACCTCTATCATCTTGGTTTTGACAAATATACTAAAAAATCCTAACTAAAAAATGAAAATACAAATCTTGTATAAGTCTTCAATCTTGTTTGATCCTGGAACTCTTCTATTGTGCTGGGCTCTGGGATCCAAATCTTTGCGGCTTCCAAATGTGTGAGTCTTGTGTTGGAGCCGTCAAACATCCTATGATTTTTAACCTGAAACTCATTTAAACAAAATTGTTAAAACATAACTATATATGTTTTGTTATCATCAAAACTTCGGGCTAATGGCCTTTGAGCCAACAATCTCCCCCTTTTTGATGATGACAAAACATATAGAGTTATCACAAATATTTTGGGTGGAGACTTCAAGTGAAACTCCCCCTTAACACATGCATATATAAAATGATCATAACAAGAGATACACATGCATAACACAGGCATATAGGATATAAAAAAATGATACATATGCCAACCATCCATGCATACCAAAAATACAAAATTATAGGTGTATGCATACATGGTTACCTCCATCCATCCAATAATACCTCTGTCCTCCAAAATAGGTGATTGAGGTAATAAAAGCATAAGCACAATAATCACAACCAATCACATATGCCACAAATAGATAGAGACATAATTGCCATAGTAAAAACACATGTTCATACATAAAAGAGGTTCATAATACATGTCCACCAAATCAAACACTAATACATGAAAACAACAACAAAATAACCCAAAATAACATATAAAACAAAACAGCCCAAATAACTCTTTCCCTTTTTGACATCATCAAAAGGGGTCACTCCTCATCAGACTCTGAATCCTGAGCAGTAGCTGGCTGTGGTGGAGAGGCAGGAGTCCTGGCGGGAAACGGAGGGCCAGTGGTAGGAAGTGGCCTAGCATGAGCAGATGGAACAGGAACCGACCACTCATGCTTCAGATAAATGCTGCCAAGATATGACTCCAAATAGCGTATGGAATCACAGATGAAGCTCATATCATTCTCCAAATTCTGATAGAGCGCGGACATCTCCGCGAAAATCTGCTGATGATGTGCAGTCATCTCAGCAGAAATCTACTCGTGGTGCTCCTGAATCTGAGTAGATAAAGCAGCATATGGATCGGAGGGAGCAGAAGAGCCAGAAGAGAATCCAGGGACTGGAACAGTAGGATAGAAAGGTGGCGGCTGAGGAGCAGGAGGACTCTCCCTAGGACGCATCCTCTTGAGGAGAGTGCTGTTCAGGTCAACCGACGGTTCAACGGACCGTTCAGCAGAGAGATTGAAATAAAGTTGCTTCAGCAGATGAGTAATGACCATCCCAAAAGGCAAGTGTCGAGTGGGGACAAGGAGGTGGTCAGAGGTCATGAAGCTGATGATGAGCTTAGGAATATTAATTCTAATGCCTCGCAGAAGGCAATAGATGATAAGTGGAGCAGAACCCCTGACATGACTATACTCTCCTGATTTTGACAGGAGGTTATAGAAAACTATCTTAGTTAGGACCTGAGCAATGAGAGTGTAATGCTTTACCTCCTCATTTGTAACGCCCCGATTCCACAGCTACGGGGACGTCACTGCGACGTATATACGTAGGTCATAACTTGTCCCCACGTATATACGCTAAGCATAAAAGTACAATAAGGAACAGAGTACACGACAAAGCGTGGTATCCATACATATGCCAACACAAGAAGTACACATATAAAGTTATCACAGGATATTATAAAGTATTACACATGACGTGTGCATTACATCATAACCAAGTCCAAAAGAATATATACAATATGTATACAAAAGCTCACGAGTAGGATGGAGATCCCGTGAGACAAAAGGAGAGAGTCTGGCACGAGGACCGGAGCTAATCTGCCTGCTCACTAAAGAAAGCCTGATCTTCGGTGGATGGCTCCACTTCGACCCAAGCCTCGGAATCTGAATATGCAAATCTAAGGGATCAAGACATACAAACAATAACAATTACAGCCAAGTGGCTAAGATACATGAATGAGGAAAGCTGGAACAGTATAATGAATATAAATCAACAGGTAGGGAAAACATATAGAACTGAAGTCAGCATGGAATGAATGCATAGCTATGGTCTATTATTATTATTACTTGCTTTACTGTGATATCTAGCTATGTGACCCAGCGTCCCAGCGCACATAGATCCATATCCTAGTAACTCAAGGTTGTTATTGGAAACAGCGGGGGTATCGACGAACTATGTTTACAGTGGACCCCGTACATGCCCGGGATAACGGTCCAGGATTGTTCCGTTGCTTGGTGACGGAAGCCAGCCGCTAGGCTATTCAGGAGGGTCTTATGTATGCCCTTAGTCATGACTGATTCAGGAATAGGGAGCAAGCACTCCCCTCGGTCCCCTGGTGTACCGCAGGTTAGACCGGAATATGATTGTACAATATACCTACTACCACTGTAAACACGAACACGTATCGATATCCGCATATTTCCCCCGACCCATATGTAAATTGGTGCTTTTTATAGGAAAGTCAAGTGTATCATGCTTTGTTTTAAGAGATGGCATGATGGGTGGTGATATTTACTATTTATATGTCATGATACAAGAATATGCAATAACAAGTCATGAGGTAACAAGAGATACATCTATTCAGTAATAGGTCATGTAATATCAGTATTGAAGCATGAACAAGCAAGATATAATACACATGTAACAAGCATAAGAACCAAATTCAGAACAGAAATTAACTATGACACACAGTCAGAATTAGTCGACTAGGGGTAAGGGTTAGTCGACTAATAGGGGTCTCTAGTCGACTGACAGTCTGGATTAGTCGACTGGAACTGGGATACAGAGAGTTGGAATTCTGTTTCAGGAAGAGTTAGTCGACTAGGGTAGGAGGGTTAGTCGACTAACAGTGAGCTCTAGTCGACTAACAGATACTTAAGTCGACTAAGTCTGTTGATGCAGAAAGTTGGATTTCTGGTCCAGGGAGGATTAGTCGACTAGGGGGATTCAGGAGTCGACTAATAGTGATTTCCAGAGAGTTGAGATTTATGTCCAGAAAAGATTAGTCGACTGATAATTGGGGTAAGTCGACTAATACTGTGTTTTCCAGAAAAACTAAGTTTCAGCTAAGTGTTCTAGTCGACTAGCTCCTAGGGTAAGTCGACTAATAGTGGGAAAAACAGTGACAGAACAGATTTTCTGGAAATTGCGTTTGATGGTTCAATTCATGGTTTTGGGTGACCTAGGTGTACAAGAGGTGTAGATACAAGTGTTCTAGGGCTAATTCAAGTCTTGGTGAGTGAAATACTCACTTGGAATCGTTAGATCGAAGCTTTGTGAGCTTGAAAGGGTTGTTGACGACGAGTAGCTCCCAAATGACCCTTGGCGACGGAGAGAGCTACGATCCAAGCTCCAAATCAGAAGTTGAGCTGGAGGGGAAGAGCTTGGGGAGTTCTCTGGAGTTAGGGTTCAGTTTGAGGAAGGAGAGGTTTGGTGAGAGCTTCTCTCACTTGAGTTGAAATGGAGGAAGAGAAAGAGGTAAGTTGCAAATGAAAACCTATATATAAGATGGGGATTTTGTAAAGGAGATGGAATTTGTGTAGAAAGGAGGGGTTTCCTTGCAAAAAGGAAGGGGTGAGGTGTCCCTCACCTGGCCACTTGGCCGGCTGTGGGAGAGAGAGAGAGTGAGTGGGGTTAGGTGGGGAAGTGAGTGGGAAATGAGGTGGCATTTGTGGAATTTTGGGATTTTTGAAAAAATGTCCGAAATTCAAGTATCTCGGAATGACCTGAAAATTTTACCAAAAATCAAGAATAAGATTTGAAGACTCATGGTGAAATTTGTTTGAAGAAATAATTTATAGTTTTAGAATTAAAAATCCCGGAATCGGTTATCTGCCGACTCCGTTGGAATTTTCATAAATTCATAAAATTCTCAGAAAAAGTATTTAGATAGAAAATATGATTCTAAGAAATAAAGTCTAAAGGACTTTCTAGAAATTCCTAGTAGTTTGTGAATTAAAAATCTGAGAATCGATCAGCGACACTGGTCGACACCGGTTTTGAAAATATTTATTCAATTTCAGGAAAATTTCTAGAAAATCACAGAAAATACATAATATTGGGAAATGATTTTTAAAACGGAAATCGGTCAGATACAGGAAGTAATTCGGAAAAATACGATAGGGAAACTGAATACGCAACTAAGTACGTATTCCGGGAACGGGGTATTACAATCTACCCACCTTACAAAAATTTCGTCCTCGAAATTTCGTAAAGTGAAAAGGAACAGATAAGTAAGGACAAGAAGGAAGATAACGGTAGATATGAATAAGGATAAGAACAAGAATAGGAATAAGAAGGAAGAGTCTTACCAATCAAGTTGTGAAGAGATGAGGGTAACGCTCACGGATGACATCCTCTCGTTCCCACGTGGCCTCTCCTGGGGCATGCCTGTTCCAAGACACCAACACCAATGGTATAGCTCTGTTCTTCAATGCCTTGACACTCCTGTCCAAAATAGCCATCGGCTGCTCTTGATATGACAAGTCCGGTTGTAGTTCCAGCTCGGAATGATCCAGAATATGACTATCATCTTTCACATACTTCCTCAGCTGTGACACGTGGAATACATCGTGAACTCCGTCCAAAGATGGCGGTAACGCCAACCTGTAAGACACCTCTCCCACTCGACCCAAAATCTCGAATGGGCCGATATATCTTGGACTAAGTTTTCCACGCGTACCGAACCGGATTACTCCTTTGGTAGGTGATATCTTCAGGAATACATGATCTCCGGTCTGGAATTCCAATGGCCTTCTCTGTGTGTCAGCCCAACTCTTCTGTCGACTCTGCGCTGCCCTGAGGTGATCTCTGATAATCCTGACCTTGTCTGTTGTCTGAATCAGAATCTCTGGCCCCAAAAGTCTTCTCTCACCGACTTCATCCCAACAAATCGGAGACCTACACTTCCTCCCATACAATGCTTCAAATGGTGCCATCTTGATACTTGCTTGATAACTGTTATTATAAGAAAACTCCGCCAAGTGAAGATGGTCTTCCCATGATCCCTGGAATTCAATCATGCAGGCCCTCAACATATCCTCAAGAATCTGGATAGTCCTCTCAGATTGTCCGTCTGTCTGAGGATGATATGATGTACTGAATTTCAGACGAGTCCCTAGACTTTCTTGGAGACTCTCCCAGAAATGAGATCTGAATCTGGTGTCTCGGTCTGATACAATACTAACAGGAACTCCATGTAGACGAACTATCTCCTTCAAGTACCTGTCTGCCAGAACCTCTGTTGACTGTCCCACCCTGAATGGTATAAAGTGAGCTGACTTGGTGAGACGGTCAATGATTACCCACACAGCATTATTACCTTTAGGACTTCGAGGCAATGCCGTAACAAAATCTATGGTAATGTGCTCCCACTTCCACTCGGGAATCGGTAAAGGTTGCAGAAGTCCCGCCGTCCTCTGATGCTCAATCTTAACCTGCTGACAAACCAAGCACCTGGCAACAAACTGGGCTATCTCCCTCTTCATGGCATTCCACCAAAACTGCTTCTTCATGTCCTGATACATCTTGTTCCCCCCGGGTGTATGGAATATGCTGAACTGTGAGCTTCCGCCAAAATCTTCTGCCGAACTTCTCCTTGGGGAACACAAAGCCTGCTACCAAAATATAAGGCACCATCCGGACGAATACTGATATCAGTCCTCAATCCAGCCTCTACCTGAGCTCGGAACTGTTGCAATCTGGGGTCTTCCTTCTGAGCTTCCTTGATCTCATCTATTAATGTTGACTGAATCTGCAAAGCCATGAGCTGTCCTGCCTCCTCAGCTCCTCGAACCAACATCAAGTCCAATCTGAAAATGTCCTGAATCAACTCCTTCTGCTGAGTGACTTGGACAAGCACCCTATTCTCTGGCATCCTGCTCAGTGCATCCGGTACTGTATTGACCTTGCCTGGATGGTATTGCAAGTCAATATCATAGTCTGCCATCAGCTCCAGCCACCGCCTCTGCCTCATGTTCAATTCCTTCTGTGAGAATATATACTTGAGGCTCTTGTGATCCGTGTATATCAACACCTTATCCCCCAGAAGATAATGCCTCCAAATCTTCAAGGCAAATATCACTGCTGCCAGCTCCAAGTCATGAGTTGGGTAATTCCGCTCATGAGTCTTCAGTTGCCTTGATGCATATGCTATAACATGACCATGTTGCATAAGCACACACCCCAGGCCTTTACCTGATGCATCACTGAATATGACCATCCCTCCTCTCCCTGAGGGAGTCTTCAAGATTGGAGCTGAAATGAGCCTCTGCTTCAATTGCTCAAAGGCTGCAGCACACTCCTCTGTCCAAATGTACCTCTCTCCTTTCCTGGTGAGCCTGGTCAATGGAGCTGCAATCCTAGAGAAATCCTGGACAAAGCGTCTGTAATATCCGGCTAGTCCAAGAAAACTCTTAATCTCAGTCACTGTCCTCGGAATCTGCCAATCCCTCACTGCCTGGACTTTGCTGGGTCAACTGAAATCCCTTCTGCTGAAACTATGTGCCCAAGGAAGGCTATACTGTCCAACCAGAAGTCACACTTGCTCCTCTTGGCATGAAGCTGCTCCTGCTGGAGGGTCTGCAACACAATCCTCAAGTGTTCTGCATGCTCCTTGTTGTTCTTGGAATAGATCAAGATGTCATCTATGAAGACAACAACGAACTGATCCAGGTAGGGCGAGAACACTCGGTTCATCAAATCCATGAAAACTGCAGGGGCATTGGTGACTCCGAAAGGCATAACTAGGAATTCATAGTGGCCATAACGGGTCCTGAATGCCGTCTTCGGGATATCCTCTGTCTTCATCCTTAGCTGATGGTACCCCGACTGCAAATCCAACTTAGAGAATACCCGGGCTCCATGAAGCTGATCAAACAAATCATCAATCCTTGGCAAGGGATACTTGTTCTTGATGGTAACCTTGTTCAATTCCCTGTAATCAATACAAAGTCTCTTACCACCATCCTTCTTGTTTGCCAATAGCACTGGAGCTCCCCATGGTGAAGCACTTGGCCGAATCAATCCCTTATCAGAGTACTCCTGCAGCTGCTTCCTCAGAATCTCTAGCTCCGTCGGTGCCATCCTGTACGGAGCCTTAGATATAGGAGCTGTCCCAGGCACAGTATCAATTGAGAACTCGATCACCCTTTTTGGTGGCAGTCCTGAGATCTCAGCAAACACTCCTGGAAATTCATCCCACACGGTACTCCTTTCTGAACCTCTGAAGTAGTCAACCGAGTCTTTCTCTTGGTAGGCTTCACCTCACCACTAAATTGAAATTCCGGTTGACGGGGGATCCTGAAAATAATCTTCTTCTCCCTACAGTCAATAACTGCATGGTACTGACTGAGCCAGGTCATGCCTAAGATTACGTCGTACCCTTTAGTGTCTAGCACGAGCATATCTATGGCCAAGGTCTTATCACAAAGTTCCACTGGACAATCAGCACAAACCCTAGAAGACATGACTACTCCATTCCCAGTACTAATCTCCCATTTGTGGTCTAACACTTTAACAGGTATAGAATGCAATGCCACAAAATGATCTGAGATAAAACAATGTGAAGCACCGGAATCGAAGAGGGCTAAAACAGGTTGAGAATGCACCCTGATATTACCTGTTATCACCTCCTCAGAAGTCTCAGCTTCCACTTCCGTCAAGTTGTAGGCTTGACCTCTTCCACGCCCTGCTGCTGTCCTAGCTCCCCTCTGGACTGGGCGAACAACATGCTGTGGAGGAAGGGGAAGAGCTCTCCTCATCACTGGTCCCTGATTCCTCTGCCCCGGTGGCCCTGGAAGCGCCCTCTGTCCAACCGGTCCCTGAAGTGCTGGCACAGCTTGGCCGGCTATCCCCATCCTTCTGTGCGGACAGGCTTCTATAGAATGATCCCTGGATCCACACACCAAACACAATCCATTTGCCCTACGGCAATACTGACGAATGTGGCCCGGTTTCTGACAATAACTGCAGAAGGTCGATGGTTGGCCCGCCTGGTAAGGAGCTGGTCTGAATTGCTGCCTCATCTGCACCTTCGCTGCTCTGAATGGGCCTCCTCTCCCCATTGGTGGAAACGGCCTCTTCATGGCCTGGTTCCTCATCTGATCCTCTTGCTTCTTCTCCAACCCACGCTCCACTTCCCGAGCTATGGTAAGAACCTCTGAATAAGTCTTCAGCTGTTGGGGCATTAAGAACATCTGAATGTCCATCTGCAAGCCCTGCTGGAACCTACTTGCCCGCTTCTCCTCATCCGTCACCATGTACGGTGCAAAGCGGCTCAATCTAAGAAACTCTGCAGCATACTCGTCCACGGACTTGCTCCCTTGCTGAAGCCTGATAAACTGCTCTTCCATGTCCTTCTGGGCAGTAGCTGGGAAGAATCTGGCATAGAAGCTCTTGGAGAATGTGTCCCAGGTGACAGGCTTCTCCAGTCTGGCCTCTTCAGCAAGCCACCAAGTTCTAGCAACATCTTTCAACTGAATCTTGGTGACCTCAACTTGGTTCTCCTTTGGTACCCTGGCTGCATTCAGCAGATCTGTGGTATCTGTCAACCACTGTTCAGCATCCAAGGGCTTCTCTTCTCCCGTGAAGATGGCTGGTTGCAGCCGCCTGAAGTCCGATACATTTCCGGGCCTCTGCTCCTTGGGAGCTGCCAATTCCTGCCGGAGGAGCTCCGTCTGCTGCTGCTGGTTCTCCATCATAGTCTGAATGACTCTCAGAATATCCACATGGTCTCCAGTGGGTCCATTAGAGGCTTGCCCAGAGTTGTTACGTCCCGTCCTTCTCTCCATACCGATTGGTAAAGGATAACTGAGATTGGAAAAATGGAAGGAATTTAGGACACAAGGGATGGAAATCAAGAAGGAATCAAGAAGGACTAGGCAACTTCGTACATTGTAGTTGGCATCAGCAAATTATTAATTTGCTGCTTGATTGTACTTTAGGTGTGAGAGCCTAGGCTCTGATACCAACCTGTAATGCCCCGATTCCACAGCTACGGGGACGTCACTGCGACGTATATACGTAGGTCATAACTTGTCCCCACGTATATACGCTAAGCATAAAAGTACAATAAGGAACAGAGTACACGACAAAGCGTGGTATCCATACATATGCCAACACAAGAAGTACACATACAAAGTTATCACAGGATATTATAAAGTATTACACATGACGTGTGCATTACATCATAACCAAGTCCAAAAGAATATATACAATATGTATACAAAAGCTCACGAGTAGGATGGAGATCCCGTGAGACAAAAGGAGAGAGTCTGGCACGAGGACCGGAGCTAATCTGCCTGCTCACTAAAGAAAGCCTGATCTTCGGTGGATGGCTCCACTTCGACCCAAGCCTCGGAATCTGAATATGCAAATCCAAGGGATCAAGACATACAAACAATAACAATTACAGCCAAGTGGCTAAGATACATGAATGAGGAAAGCTGGAACAGTATAATGAATATAAATCAACAGGTAGGGAAAACATATAGAACTGAAGTCAGCATGGAATGAATGCATAGCTATGGTCTATTATTATTATTACTTGCTTTACTGTGATATCTAGCTATGTGACCCAGCGTCCCAGCGCACATAGATCCATATCCTAGTAACTCAAGGTTGTTATTGGAAACAGCGGGGGTATCGACGAACTATGTTTACAGTGGACCCCGTACATGCCCGGGATAACGGTCCAGGATTGTTCCGTTGCTTGGTGACGGAAGCCAGCCGCTAGGCTATTCAGGAGGGTCTTATGTATGCCCTTAGTCATGACTGATTCAGGAATAGGGAGCAAGCACTCCCCTCGGTCCCCTGGTGTACCGCAGGTTAGACCGGAATATGATTGTACAATATACCTACTACCACTGTAAACACGAACACGTATCGATATCCGCATATTTCCCCCGACCCATATGTAAATTGGTGCTTTTTATAGGAAAGTCAAGTGTATCATGCTTTGTTTTAAGAGATGGCATGATGGGTGGTGATATTTACTATTTACATGTCATGATACAAGAATATGCAATAACAAGTCATGAGGTAACAAGAGATACATCTATTCAGTAATAGGTCATGTAATATCAGTATTGAAGCATGAACAAGCAAGATATAATACACATGTAACAAGCATAAGAACCAAATTCAGAAGAGAAATTAACTATGACACACAGTCAGAATTAGTCGACTAGGGGTAAGGGTTAGTCGACTAATAGGGGTCTCTAGTCGACTGACAGTCTGGATTAGTCGACTGGAACTGGGATACAGAGAGTTGGAATTCTGTTTCAGGAAGAGTTAGTCGACTAGGGTAGGAGGGTTAGTCGACTAACAGTGAGCTCTAGTCGACTAACAGATACTTAAGTCGACTAAGTCTGTTGATGCAGAAAGTTGGATTTCTGGTCCAGGGAGGATTAGTCGACTAGGGGGATTCAGGAGTCGACTAATAGTGATTTCCAGAGAGTTGAGATTTATGTCCAGAAAAGATTAGTCGACTGATAATTGGGGTAAGTCGACTAATACTGTGTTTTCCAGAAAAACTAAGTTTCAGCTAAGTGTTCTAGTCGACTAGCTCCTAGGGTAAGTCGACTAATAGTGGGAAAAACAGTGACAGAACAGATTTTCTGGAAATTGCGTTTGATGGTTCAATTCATGGTTTTGGGTGACCTAGGTGTACAAGAGGTGTAGATACAAGTGTTCTAGGGCTAATTCAAGTCTTGGTGAGTGAAATACTCACTTGGAATCGTTAGATCGAAGCTTTGTGAGCTTGAAAGGGTTGTTGACGACGAGTAGCTCCCAAATGACCCTTGGCGACGGAGAGAGCTACGATCCAAGCTCCAAATCAGAAGTTTGAGCTGGAGGGGAAGAGCTTGGGGAGTTCTCTGGAGTTAGGGTTCAGTTTGAGGAAGGAGAGGGTTTGGTGAGAGCTTCTCTCACTTGAGTTGAAATGGAGGAAGAAAAGAGGTAAGTTGCAAATGAAAACCTATATATAAGATGGGGATTTTGTAAAGGAGATGGAATTTGTGTAGAAAGGAGGGGTTTCCTTGCAAAAAGGAAGGGGTGAGGTGTCCCTCACCTGGCCACTTGGCCGGCTGTGGGAGAGAGAGAGAGTGAGTGGGGTTAGGTGGGGAAGTGAGTGGGAAATGAGGTGGCATTTGTGGAATTTTGGGATTTTTGAAAAAATGTCCGAAATTCAAGTATCTCGGAATGACCTGAAAATTTTACCAAAAATCAAGAATAAGATTTGAAGACTCATGGTGAAATTCGTTTGAAGAAATAATTTATAGTTTTAGAATTAAAAATCCCGGAATCGGTTATCTGCCGACTCCGTTGGAATTTTCATAAATTCATAAAATTCTCAGAAAAAGTATTTAGATAGAAAATATGATTCTAAGAAATAAAGTCTAAAGGACTTTCTAGAAATTCCTAGTAGTTTGTGAATTAAAAATCTGAGAATCGATCAGCGACACTGGTCGACACCGGTTTTGAAAATATTTATTCAATTTCAGGAAAATTTCTAGAAAATCACAGAAAATACATAATATTGGGAAATGATTTTTAAACGGAAATCGGTCAGATACAGGAAGTAATTCGGAAAAATACGATAGGGAAACTGAATACGCAACTAAGTACGTATTCCGGGAACGGGGTATTACATCATTCCTAACTAATCCAGGTTGTCATCACTGTGAAGCAACGTGGAAGCGGTGAGGGCAGACTCACCGTCCGGATAGACGAAATCATGAAGATCTAGATTATAAATGTCTTCACCCTCACAGGAGAGGTGAAGATGATGTGCAAACTCTTGGAGGGAGATGTCTATGTCCCTCCCCAAAATTCTAGATCTAATTTGATTAGACTCAAAAGAAAGATTGGAATAGAAATACTGAACAATGGATGGGTAAACTGGTTCCCTAATGGACAGAAAATTTTCTAAAGAATTAGCTCTCAAAATAGAGGCTAAATTCAGGTGCTCAAAATCATTTTTCACCACACATCTCCCAGAGCTAACAGTCTTAGTGGAAAGTACAATATGTCTATATGAAGCTGGGATGAAACAAAAAGAGATGATTGGGAAGAGGATTGAGCGGATTTACCTTTCTCAGAACGAGTCCTTATAGACATGGTGAAGTGATAAACAAGATTTAAGGCTAGATCTAGGCAAAGGATATGAAAATAAAGCAAAGGAAATTTAGGGATCTAGAAAAGAAATTTTACCTTAAATTTGACGGAGAAAAACCAAGAAATCCTTAAGAAAATGAGGATCCGGAGCCTAAAACTGCAAATCTTAGGATTTTTAGAAAGGAATTTGAGTTTAAGAGAGTAGGAGAAGGGTTGGATGGAGTTAGGGTTTGAGAGGGATGAGGAAGAAGAGGAGGAGGCGGATGAAAAAGAGAGAGAGGGTGTTTAGGGCTTTATAAAGGATCGGGTAAAAAACTGTGAACCCGTCGCCCGGTCGACCGGGGGAAACCGAGACCAAGCCCATCTTAGTCGGTCGACCGCCCGGTCGACTGTCTACGGGTAAAAATTAAAAAATTTATATCAGACTAGGACGGTCGACTGCGCCGGTCGACCGTGCCTATGCCAGGCCAGATCGGTCGACCGGGCCGGTCGACCGGTCTTGCCCAAAAATCAGAGAGCAAGCCAGTTCTGAAAATTATTATTTTTTTCTTTTTTTTGTTTCCTTTAATTTAATATCCATTAAAGCAAACATGTATATTTATCATAAAAAGATGTTAAAATACTTTAAATCTTTCTTGGCATGAGAAACAACAAAAATATATATTTATTTTTTATTTGTTATTTAATATTTATTCTTATTTATTAATAAAGCGATAAATAAGAGATGTTGAAGCCGAATACCCTGTTAAGGGTTCTGAACTTCTCCTCGTCATTCCTCTAGATAAGAGTTGAGGCGCGCAATTGCCATCTCTATTTATTTGCTTTAAATTGTTTTAAAATAAATCTTTGTTTTGACAAAAATCATATAGAACTTTTAACAAAATCTTGATATGTGGACAAAAATAATATGGCATAGAAACACGAATATATACTTAAACATGGCAATGGTACAAACAAAAATAGAAATGCAAGTTTACATGTATCATAATAACACAAAAGTAAAACTAGCAATCCTATGTATATAAAAAGAAATCTTTATGTGGAGAAATTACCAAACCATAGGCATTCTCCAAAAATGGGTGCCTCTATGATAGTGATGCAAGCGACGATGTGTTCGTTGAGCGTTGAAGCATCCACCACCCGGGCACCATCTCCCCCTAAGTCTTGGAGGAGGACGACCCACCTGCATCAATTATTTTCGGTGTGTCTTTTGGTACCCAAATGTAACGCCCCGATCCCACGGATACGGAGACGTCACTGCGACGTATATACGCAAGTCAAAAGTACCTTCACGTATATACGCTAAGCATCAGTAAAGGCAAGAATCAGAGTACGAAAGCAAATGGTGCATTATACATTCCAACACATGAGTACAATTACAAAGTTATCACCAGAAGTGATCCAACATTACATGAATATTACATCACTGATATGCGCAAATGCGGGAATACATGAAAATGTACAAGTATGAACAGTATAAAAGGCACTCACGAGTTTTACTAAAAGGAAACTCGAGAGGCACACAGGGGCCTGGAAGGATGGAGCTCTGCAAGGTCTGCTGGAGATCCACGCTACTGCTGCGCTACTCTGGTCAGCAACAGGGAGAATCCACACGCTCCTAGCTCCATGACCTGGACGTGAGGTCCAGGGGAGTCAGTGACACTCCCCAGGCGAGTAGTACCAATACCAAGTGGCGAAGCAGGATGAGCACAAGTGTGCATATAACAAATGATATCAAGTAAGAAGTACTCAGGAGGCAGGTAGGTTAGAGCAGGTATGAACAGGTATAGCATAATAATCATAAAACAGGAAATCTGATATAAAGCCGGTTACAAGCAAAACTGATTGTATAAGCTTAGGTCACGGCTCTATGAGACTAGTACATCGAAGGAATAATCCAAACAAGGAAACCCTCATCCATATACCTTTATCTCGTGTCACCATAATCCAAGTGCATACAACGGAGTTACAAAGTGGTCATAACAGGAACACATAACAGGCATAACAGGAGTACATAACGGGAGTCATAACAGGAATCATAACAGGAGTACATAACGGGAGTCATAACAGGAATCATAACAGGAGTCCATAACGGGAGTCATAACAGGAATCATAACAGGAATCATAACAGGAGTCCAATATTATTATTACTCGTCTGACCCATATATCTCGGTATGTGTCCAGGTGTACACCTCAACACACATACATCCATATATAAGCTAGGCGAGGGTTGTTAACGGAAGCAGATGGAGAACTGATAGAGCTTCTTATAGTAGTTCCCATACACCTGGGACCAGCTTGAGGGCCCTAAGTCCCCCTAACACGAATCTCCTGTGGGCCCTGAGTCCCACTAACACGTACCGCCAATATTTTATTCCATCACTATAAGCAAGGTATCATTCCGGCATCCATCACTTCCTCCCATTCCCCATACAAGTTGTCCTTTTTATGGTTTATTAACATAATTATCAGATTACGGGAATGAGCAGGATCATAACAAGTCATAACAAGAATCATAACAGGAATCATAACATGCATAACTGAAATACATAACAAGAGACCAGGTACTACATTCCCGTTATCGTGATAATTATAAGAATCAAGTGTATCATGCCTGGTGTCAAGAGATAGCATGACAAGGGTGATATACATCAAGTAACAAGTCACGAAGTACAAGATACAAATACATGAACCAAGTATAAGATCCAAATTTAAGACAGAAATTAACTATAATAGACAGCCAAAGTTAGTCGACTAGGATGGATTAGGTAGTCGACTAATAAAGGGGTTAGTCGACTAACAGTCTGGTATAGTCGACTAAAACTGGGTTCCAGAGAGTTGGGTTTCTGTTTCAGGAAAAGTTAGTCGACTAGGTGGAAGGGTTAGTCGACTAACAATGATTATAAGTCGACCAACAGATACTTAAGTCGACTAAGTCTGTGATACAGAGAGTTGAGTTTCTGATTCAGGAAAAGTTAGTCGACTAGGGTGGAAAGTGTAGTCGACTAACAAAGATTTCTAGTCGACTAATAGATAGTCTAAGTCGACTAAAACTGTGTTCCAGAAAAGGTTACGTTTCAAAACAGATGGGTTAGTCGACTAATACCTAGGTCAAGTCGACTAATCGTGGGAAAACAGAGTACAAAACAGAATTTCTGATGGTTGTGTTTGATGGTCCAAAAACATGATTTTGAAGGCATAAGTATACATGAATTGTAACCACCAGTATACTAGGAATTGAACAAGTCTTGGTGAGTAAAAATACTCACATAGATCGGTTACTTGAAGCTTTACGCGTTCGAAGAGATCGTGGTCGACAAATATCACCAAAAGGATCCACGGCGATAATAGACACGATCCCAATCCAAAAGTAGTAGTGGTTGAGGTGGAGATGATGGCCTTGGTGATGCTTTAGAGTTGGTGGTTGAGGTTGAGGTGAAGGAGAAATCTTGTGGAGACAAATTCTTTGGTGAAGTGAAGAGAAAAAGAAGTAGAAATGAAAAGGAAATGTTTTATAGGATTTTGATTTTGTGAAGGAGGTGCAAATAAGATAGAAGAGAGGGGGGTTTTTGCAAATGGGAGAGGATGAGGTGTCCCTCTTTTGGCCACTTGGCCGGCCATGGAAGAGAGAGAGAAAGAGAGGTATTAATGGTGGAAGTTGGTGGAAGTGTGAGGAAAATGGTTGGAAATTGGGAAAAGCTTGTGGCTTGTGGAGGAAGGAAGGAAATAAAGAAAAAGGAAAAAGGAAAAGAAATTATAAAGGAAGATATTTTCTTGGTCTCAAAAATTGAAAAAGTTGAAAAAGACTAATTTCCGGGTTTGAGTTGAGGATACGGAAAACATTACGAAAAATACCGAAATCGTTCCGAAATCAAGTATCTCGGAACGACTCACAAATTATACCAAAAATCAATAATAATATTTTAAGACTCATAGTGAAATCCGTTTTAAGAAATACTTTATAGTTTTAAAACTAAAAATCCCGGAATCAGTTAGCTACCGACTCCGGTGGAATTTTCATAAATTCATAAAATACTCATAAAAAGTATTTAGGTAAGAAATGTGATTCTAAGAAATAATGTCTAAAGGACCATCTAGAAATTCCAAGCTGTTTGCAAATTAAAAATCCGGGAATCGGTCAGCAGCACTGGTCGACACCGGTTTTGAAGATTTTCATTTTAATTCAGGAAATATCCAGAAAATCATAGAAAATCTAATATATTGGAAAATAATATTTAAAATTAAAATCGGTCAAATTCAGGAAGTAAATTGAAAAATATGATCGAAAATCTGAATACGCAACTAAGTACGTATTCCGGGAGCGGGGTGTTACACCAAATCTTTTTGGGTCCTATAGGGTTAGTGTTTTCTCGAACCCAAATATGTTTATTTAATATGTTTAGCTTAGCATAACAAAATTTTTCTAAATGGCCTTTGCGGCCACAATGAGTACAAGTATAAATTCTACCACTACCATACATAAATGCATGTTTGTGTGTGTGTGCATGTTTGTGTGATTTTGAAGCATGAGAATGATGAGAGTGTTTCCCTTGGAATAATCCTTTGGGAAATTTAGATGCAAGTTTAGATATATCAAAAGCATACTTCTTTAAAGTTGTGTCCAAAACTTCAACACGTTTTTGAATCTCTAAAAATTCATTTTTGTTGCAAATAGAAATAGGGCTTTTTCCTTTATAAGATGTTTTATATTTTTCAAAGTTCTTTTTCATCTTTTCAAAAGAATTTGCTAATTCATTTTTCTCTTGTAAAACAAGTTCAAATTTACTTTTTAAAGAATCGTTATCGTTTTTCAATTTTTTATTTTGAGCTTGAGAAATTTCATACCTACTTTGTAATTCCTCAAAAAAATGTGCAAGCTCATCCATAGTTAAATCATCATCATCTAGAAAGTTTTCTAGACATACCTTGGTAACATCCTCGCCATGTGCCATGAAGCACATGTGAGCGGCGTCGATCTTCTCTTCAGATTCCGACTCCGAATCATCCTATGTGGCTACCATCGCCTTTTTCTTCTTTTGCCCATTCTTAGAGGTAGTAGCTTGTAGAGAGGGGCAATCGGCAATTAAGTGTCCCGTCTTCTTGCAATGAAAACACAGACCCGGTTCCTCTCTCTTCCTTTCAAATCTTCCTTGAGGTCTCCCTCTTCGGAAGTTGCTTTGTCTACCCTTTTTATAAAACATTTTGCCCACCTTCCTTATGAGCATAGCAAAATCTTCATCGTAGTCTTCCGATGAATCCTCTTCATCATGGGTGGATGGAACGGCTTTGAAAGTAAGGGCTTTCTTCTTTGGTGTCTTCCTTTCTTCTCTTACTTTCATCTCCATCTCATGGGTTTTGAGATTGCCGATGAAGCCGAAGAAGTCCATCTCCTCCCTATCATTTAGCTCCTTGAGGGTGGCCTTGACTTCCCAAGACTTAGGAAGAGCTCTAATGACCTTCCAGATCTTTTGGTCATTATCAATGGTGTCACCTAAAGAAGATAGAGCATTAGTGATCTTGGTGAAACGGGTGAGCATATCATCTATGCATTCATTTTCAAGCATATAAAAATTCTCATATTGAGAACGAAGCAAGTCAATTTTGGATCACTTGACTTGAGACGTTCCCTCATGAGTCACAATAAGAACATTCCAAACTTCAAAAGCAGATTTACAGTTAATGATGCGTGAAAGGTCATCTTCATTTAAAGCTTGGGTGAGTGCATATTGGGCTCTAGCATTTGCTTCATAGTCCTTAGTGGTACTTCGGACCATGTTTTCTCATCAGTGAGATGTTCACAAAATTCTTTGGTGATGGCCCTAGCAACTCTAACTCCTAGGGATTTTAAGAAAAGGTTCATTTTAACCTTCAAAATAGGGAAGTTCAATCCATCAAATTTAGGTGGGGACTTGATGCTGGAAAAGTCAACAGATGCCATGAATACAAATATAATGCACAACAAATAAAAATGCAACAAATAGATATAGCCAAAAGTGAGGATCTCCCTAAGGTGGTTAAACCAAATGTTAGGGTTAGGCTCTGATACTAATTGAAATCACCTAGAGGGGGGAGTGAATAGGTGATGGCTATACTAAGTGACAAATAATGCGGATTTAAAAACTATTTAAACAATGAGCAACAATAAAAGACTTGCAAGAAATTAGACAAGTAATAGAGCAAGTAAAGGAGAGCTAGAGTTTAGAGAAAAGTGAACAATCGCAAACTAGCTTACAAAGATCAAGAGAGTCGTTGGGGGGAAACCCAACACAAAATGAGTCAGAAAAAATATAGCTGTTGGAGTCTGTCAGAAAATCTGACTGCTGTCGGTCGACCGTCAACGGTCGGATTTCCGACCATTGAGAAGCCGGTCGACTGGGACGATCGACCGAAGTCCAAACCAGAGAGTAAGTCTCCCTGTCGGTCGACCGGTCCGGTCGACCAGGGAAAAACAGAGAGCACTGTAATTGCTCCCGGTCGACCGGTCGGTCGACTGATGTGCACACATGCACAGTGGTGCATGTCAGTCGACCGCCCGGTCGACCGACAGAGCACGGTCGACCGGACTAGGCCAAAACTATTTTTCCCAAAGGCTTTTTAAAGATAGGAATTTTTGATAAAAATTCTTTGGATAGGAATGTACAAAATAGAGTTCTAGAACTTGTAATGATCAGGGTGTGATCATAGATCAACACAAAAATGATTTGAACTATATTTTCATAAAAATCCATTTCCAAACAAAAACGATTTTTCCAAAAACTTGTTTTTTCAAAAATGATTTTTCTAAACTTTGTTTTTTTTTTCAAAACTAGGTTAGAAATTTTGTAATGAAAATTGGTTTGTAAGCATGAAGCAATATCAAAAGTGTGTGTGTGACAATCCCAAAGTAATCTACCTCTATCATCTTGGTTTTGACAAAATATACTAAAAAATCCTACCTAAAAAATGAAAATATAAATCTTGTATAAGTCTTCAATCTTGTTTGATCCTGGAGCTCTTCTATTATGTTGGGCTCTAGGATCCAAATCTTTGCTGCTTCCAAATGTGTGAGTCTTGTGTTGGAGCCGTCAAACAACCTATGATTTTTAACCTGAAACTCATTTAAACAAAATTGTTAAAACATAACTATATATGTTTTGTTATCATCAAAACTTCGGGCTAATGGCCTTTGGGCCAACAGTTGACAGGCCATTTGACCACATATGATATACAAGGTAGACGGTCGAACGGGCATGGTTTGACCGACTAACAGAAAGCAGAAATGTTTTGTAGCGCTGAAGAAACTGGCCTAGCGGTCGACCGCGTAGTTGGCCGCTGTATGGGGTCGGTCGACTACTCGGTCGACTAACAGTCAGTTCTGCCAGTTTCCTGATTAGATTTTAATTTTGTTTCTGATCTGATTTCAGAGTTTTGGTTTTCTTTCTTCATGGATTCTCTGGATATATATTGAGAGGTATTATACCCTTATTTGTAACATGTATTAGCGATTTAATTAATAAGATCTCTCTTTGCCCTGAGAATGTAAGCAATTTGCTGAATCTCATTAAATCTCGTGTTCTCTCTTTATATTTATGTTCGAGCTATAACTGTTTAGTGATTGACTTGGCAACTCTGATCTTGGTGATTGACATATTGATTCCTCCGAAAGTCGCAAAAGTGGTATCAAAGCTTCCAGATCATTGGGATCAGTGGAGTAGATCATTTCGGAAATCCAATCTATGGTTCCGTTTGGAGGAAAAGTTTTGACCTATATCAATTTGGATTTATTTTCATTGATAGTTTCCACATCTGTGTTTTAGTTCTCTAGAGAATATGGCCGAAGTCAATCAATCAACGATGAAGACCGTTAATATTCACTAATCAAAGATCGACGTGGTGAAGTTTGATGGCACGAACAACTTCGATATGTAGAGAAGCGAGGTGATGGATGCGCTCACTGCATCAAACGTGAAAGATTCTCATCTATATGATAAAAAATCTGAGGAGATCTCGAAGAAAGATTGGGACAAGATGAATTGGACAACATGTGGCATCATCAAATATTATTTGACACGGGATCTTAAATATCATGTGATGACAGAAACTTTTACAAGAAAGATTTGAGAAACCTTAGAGAACAAGTATCTGATGAAAAACATCAAGAACCACATGCATCTCAAGAGGAAACTTTACCACTTCTAGTTGAAGAAGTGGACTTCCATCGGCGAGCACATGAACAACTATACGAAGTTTCTTGCAGACTTAGCTAATGTGGATGAAGTGATCAAGGACGAGGACAAGGCATTGATCCTGTTAAACTCTCTTCTGTGTGATAACTATGAGACCTTCGTTCTCACTCTTATCAATGGTAAGCAGTGCCTTAGCTACAATGAGGTGTCGGCTGCTTTTGTGAACCATGAACTAAGATGGAATGACAATAATTCTTCCAATAGCACATCGGCAGAGGCACTGACTGATGAGGAGTTTCAATCCGAAGGGCAAAAGTGATAGTAGGAGATCGAAGACCAGGACTAGATTGAAGAAGAACCAGTGTGCTTTTTGCAAAAGAGGACATTGGAAATTGAAAAGTCACCTACAGGGGGGGTGAATAGGTGACAATGCTAATCTAGTGAACTTAATGCGGAATTTAAAAACTAATTGCAATTACAACAATGATGCACACACAAGCAAGTATAAGATATAGCAATTTGTACAAAGTAAAGAGAGAGAGCAAGAGTCAATGGATCAAGCGCAAACAAAGAGATATGTTTCGAGTTTCGAGCACCCAGCTCTACATCCCCGCCTTCGACACACGAAGGATTTCCAATCCACTAGCTTGTCCACTAAGGACTCCCACTAAGGGAACCTCCACCGAGGATTTGGGGCAATCACAATTATAAGGAGTTCCCAACCCCCTTCTTACAATCTCAACCTCCTTCTTGAGGCACTCCTCCAATACAACAAACAATCACCTCACAACTTGAGGGATTAGCACCAAGCTTACACAAAACTCCTCACAACCCAATTTGCACAACCTCCTCAACACAATGAGGGAAATGGCACAAAGTAAGAAATGGGTTTACAACTAAGTGGTTTCAAACAACAACCACAAACAATATCTTTTCCCACACAAATATCCTATAGATATAGATAGTAGATTTTTGCTCAAGTGTGGAGAAAATCAAAGGAATGGAAATCAGAAATCATAAAGAAAAATCCTTGGGAAAAACTGAAACAAAGATAGAGAAGTTCAATCAAAATCCTTTCCCAAAAACCCTTTCTTTGATTTTCCAAACCCTAACAAAAACACCAAATGTATTGTTCAATTTGAGCTCAAAAACTTCTTTTGATTGCTGTAAAAACACCAGAGAGTATGAAAAATTTCGCACAAAAATTCTTAGAGAAAAACTCTTGCAAATGGGGTATTTATAGGCAATAATCAGAAAATAGCCGTTGACAGAAATTTGCCAGATTTACCCTGCCGGTCGACCGGCCCGGTCGACCGTCCAACGGTCAATTTTTGACCGTTGGCAACTAACGGTCGACCGGCCCGGTCGACCGAATAATCCAGAGAGCAGACTATTCTGCTCCGGTCGACCGTCCCGGTCGACCGCTGACTGTGCCAGAAACGTGCACAGGTTTGTGCACGTCGTCGGTCGATCGTCACGGTCGACCGGCTACATGCGGTCGACCGTTACGGTCGACCGAATTAGCCTGGCAGGCAGCAAATAGGTCAGAAAACTGAGGTAAAAAATATTCCAATAAATCCCACAAAATCTCTAAAATTCCACAAAAATAGTTTTATCATTTTATATTGAAATACAAATTTGTGTTAAAAATCCTAACACAAATTTTAAACATATTTGACTATTTTTGTGTCATAGAAATTTTGCCAAAAACCAAAAACCGTATTTTCTAAAACCTTGTATTTTGAATAGAAAATACACATTGTCTAAAACTCATCCATGATACAAAAATATGATATTTAAACACTTTGAAGCATATTGTATATGAATAGAAATTCAATATACAAGAAACATATATATATCATGATTTTTGTCATTAAGTCCAAAAATATGTTTTATTGTAAATACCAAAACATAAAACACATGGAATAGATTATCAAACAAAGTTTGTCTAAACAATTGAAGCATGCATGTATATAGAACAAATCTAATATACATAAACCATGTAAACTTGTTTTGATAAAAAATCTATTAGTTCTTGAAAACCAAGATCGGTTAAACCTAAAACCGAAAATCAAAACATGAAAGGTGTGTGTTGTGAACTTGAGCTTATCATACTATTCTAATCTTTACAATTAGGATCTAAACTCAAACTAAAACTATGGATACCTAAGTCTTCTTGTAGAGCGCAATCTCCAAGGTAGAGCGCAATCTCCAAGTCGGCTCGATCCAAAAACTCTTGATTCACCGAGCAAGTGCAATGTATGATCTTTGATGCGCGGGCTCTTGAATCAACATGTGAAAGATGTGTGGAAGTTTCACCAACTAATATCTTGTTAAATATCTGAAACTTAAACATTGCAAGATTATTAGTACACATAACTACATGAGTTAATCATCATCAAAACTAGAGTGGAAGGCCTTTGGGCCAACAATCTCCCCCTTTTTGATGATGACAAAACTCATGGAGTTATATATGCATGGATTAAAGTAAAGCTTCAAAGAAGCTCCCCCTTAACTCATGCATAGGAATAAACAAACAATAAGATGCATATAAACAGGGTTCTTGACATAAAATGAATATGCATATGAAACATGCTATTGATTCTAATTAAAACAAAACAACTAAATTACCAAAACATACTCTTGATATCAATAAAAATGAAACATAAAACATGCACATAAAACATGCATAGACATGCAAATAAACAAGGCTTCTTTTCATCAAATGTAAACTATATGCAAACACAAATATGCATATAAAACTCAAATTCTTCTCCCCCTTTTTGTCAATCATCAAAAAGGGTTAAAAATAAAAGCAAAAACAATAAATTTTTCTCCCCCTTTTTGTTCAAAGCAAAGAACTAATAAAGGGTTAAATCAAATATGATACCAAAAAAATATGGCAATGGAGTGTATATTGATACCAATTGAAAAACAACAAATCAATTGAAATAAAAACGAGAACATATACCAATTGAAAACACAAATAAAATGAAAATCTTGATACCAATTAGTAAGTAAACAAATAACCTACCAATTGTAAACAAACAAACTAGATACCAATTTTGGAATTAAACAATACTAATTTTGAATTTCCTTAAAAACAAATCTTGATACCAAATGAAACTATTGTTCTTTAAAACACAAGATACCAATTGAAATTATTTCTTTGCCAATTGAAATCTTTATTTTCTATCATAAAGCAAGGGAGTGGAATACCAAAAAAATATCAATTGAAAGATAAAATACCAATTTAAAAAATAAAATACTAGTTTTCTCCCCCTTTATGAAATACCACATGAAAATATGCATATGCTTGAAATAAGATACCAATTGAAAATTAAATCAATTGAAAATTTGCTTTAACATTGTTTCAATTTGAAAAGTTCAAGCTAAGCATAAACAAAATTTGTGATATCTTGAAGCACAAATAAATCATCTATATATGTATGTAAGAAATAGATACCAATTGAAATTGATACTATATGAAGTGTAAGCATACATATATAAAATACAAACATATATGAGTATACAAAAAGATGTCATATTGATACCAATTGAAAGAGTTCAATGATACCAATTGAAACAACAATAAATACAAGTGTATATCTCATATAACCTACCACCCAATCATGGTTCAAGATAAAAAGGATTTTCATTATAAAGCATACAAGAACATGATCTCCCATCCAACCGCCCATTGATGGTAGGGGTTTTCAAAAAAAATAGATTTGAAATTATAGTATGTTTGAAAATCTCTACCAAAATGAAGAATATCGCAACTAGTTAAATGGAGGGTAAACTAGTACGAAATCCTTTGATTAAGGAATAACAAAAATGTTTTTCATGAACACATGAAACTCACATGGCACTAAAACACTCAAAATCTAGATAGCACAAATTTGTACTCATGAAAACTAAATCATGAGAAAACATTAAATAGGGAGAGTGTACAAGTGTTGTGTGAAACATATCATCATGAAAAAGGACAATCAAGCTCAATTGAAATTCCTTTAAAATATAAATATATGAAAACTAAATTTTCATTACTAAAGGAAATTTCCTAAAAACATGAAAATCTAAACTTTTCATTAAAAGTCAATTTATACTTCAAGGTATATGTATGTTTAGACAAAGCAAAAGTATACATACATATCCCTAAACACAATTGAGTCCAAAATATAGATTTGCATGAAAAGCAAATGACTCAAGGGGCATACATGTATATCTTAAGGTTTGGCAAAATAGACATATACATGAAGTGAAAACACTTTATCATAGACAACACATGATCATAAAACATATCAAAAATGAGGAATACATGTTTGAATGCATGAATCATCAAAACTAGACTATACTAGTACATCAAGTGAATACAAATGAGCGTTCAAACACAAACACATATAAAGGTCTATTTGTAGCTCACTCGTTGTACAAGTATAAATCCTAGTTTTAATGAAAACTATCATTCAAGCAAGTAGTCAAAACATGAAGCATAAAACGGGTCAACAATCAATATGATAAAAACATGAATTATTAAAACAAAAGAATCATAGTCAACCATATGATTTGCATGACAAAGACATGTGCATTAGAACTATGATCAACATGATAGCTAAACATAAAGAGAACACAAAATAAGGGTCCATACTAAACATGGGTGATCTCATAAGCTAAACATGCATGTCAAGGGTCTAACAAACATGGCATATATCATACTAAAACATGAGTCATCAAAACAAATCATCATATAATCATAAACATCCAAATGGTCATAATGCAAATGTATGTGCATAAGATCTAGGGCATACATGTTAGTTCTAAACAAGGTGAGAACACTAAATATAGATCCATATGAAACATGGGTGCTCAAGTAACTAAACATGTATAACACTAATCTAACTAACATAGCATAAGCATAATGAACAATGAAACAAAACATGCTATGAATATGTAAAAGTATGCAAATAAAAATGGGAGTTAGAGAATGATACCAAAACCGATGAAGGTGCATCTCTAGTTCTCCAAAACATGGTGATCCTCTCCACCTAATCTCCTTGAGAGTGAAGCATCCAAATAGTTCTCATTCAAGCTCGGAACGCATCCACCTCAAGGTACCTCCACTCTCACGTGATGCGAGAGCTCCCACCTACATCAAAAGCCAAAGAGGTGGTTTTTGGTACCCATTTTCTAGTGGGTCCACGGGAGTTAGTCTCTTTTCTCACCCAAACAAAATTAGTTGCTAAATTTTCATGACAAATGCGATCATAACAAAATCTAGCAAGGTGGCCTTTTCGACCACAATGTGTACATGTGTACACGTGAGCATACATATGATGATGGTGATCATGGGAAGCATGTGTATGCCTAGATGGGTGTGCATGCAAGGTTGGAACTTGTTTCTTGCGAATCAAGGTTTCCAAACGTGTGTGATTCATGGCACAATGGCTCAAGGTGGAGCCCAAACAATCAACACTTTTCTTCAAATTATTTATATCATTTTCTATGCTAGAAGACAAAGTGGAACATGCTATAGGAGTGCAAGAAGTAGAAGCTACATTAGCATGACAAACATGCAAATCAATATCATTTTGCAAAGATTCATTTTTAGACAAAACCAAATTTAATTCTTTAGTAATAGAATCAATTTTATTTTTCAAAGTAAGGTTTTCTTTGAAAACACAATCCAATCTTGAGGATAAAATCTCATTGTGCTCCAAAATATCATCACAATCATTTTTGCCTTTTAAAACTTCAATTTCTTTTAAAGCAATGTCTAGTTGAGATCTTAGTGAGTCACATTCACTAGTAATCTCTTCCTTCTCTTGCAAAACGGTTTCAAAAGTAGAGCATAAATCCTTCATTTCCTTTTGTAAATCAAAATGTTTTTCTTTCAAAGAGTTATGTTTTTCCAAGTATTTTTCAAGCTTAGAAGCAAGTTCAACATTTAAATTTTGAACCTCAAAACATCCATGGCAATAAGAGCTAGAGCTATCATGTATTTGAGAGTCCGATTGTACCTCATGGGAGTCATTCCCATATGCCATGAAACAAGGCTCTTCGGATACATCTCTCCTAGATCTCCTCATATTGTTGATGATCCTTGGAAGCTCCGGAGATGTCAAGACGCTCCAAACTGCAAAAGCCGAGTTAAAACTATCAAAAACGAGTAAAAGATTATTATCAAAAGATACTCTAAGTGTTTTGAGTGCAAGTGCATTGGCCTTCTTATGCTTGCTACTATTAGGGAGGGTTTCTATAGTGATGGCTTGATAAACTAGATGACCTAGAGTTTTTATATGCCTAATCATGTCAACCTTCCAAGAATTAAGTTTAAAATGGTCAAACATAGGAGGGCTAGCCATGAGTGCAAACGATAATTGCAAATGAAGATTAGCAAACCAAGATCACACTCCTAGGTGGTTAAACCTAAATATCAGGAGCGCTAGCTCTGATACCAATTGAAAAGTCACCTACAGGGGGGGTGAATAGGTGACAATGCTAATCTAGTGAACTTAATGCGGAATTTAAAACTAATTGCAATTACAACAATGATGCACACACAAGCAAGTATAAGATATAGCAATTTGTACAAAGTAAAGAGAGAGAGCAAGAGTCAATGGATCAAGCGCAAACAAAGAGATATGTTCCGAGGTTCGAGCACCCAGCTCTACATCCCCGCCTTCGACACACGAAGGATTTCCAATCCACTAGCTTGTCCACTAAGGACTCCCACTAAGGGAACCTCCACCGAGGATTTGGGGCAATCACAATTACAAGGAGTTCCCAACTCCCCTTCTTACAATCTCAACCTCCTTCTTGAGGCACTCCTCCAATACAACAAACAATCACCTCACAACTTGAGGGATTAGCACCAAGCTTACACAAAACTCCTCACAACCCAATTTGCACAACCTCCTCAACACAATGAGGGAAATGGCACAAAGCAAGAAATGGGTTTACAACTAAGTGGTTTCAAACAACAACCACAAACAATATCTTTTCCCACACAAATATCCAATAGATATAGATAGTAGATTTTTGCTCAAGTGTGGAGAAAATCAAAGGAATGGAAATCAGAAATCATAAAGAAAAATCCTTCGGAAAAACTGAAACAAAGATAGAGAAGTTCAATCAAAATCCTTTCCCAAAAACCCTTTCTTTGATTTTCCAAACCCTAACAAAAACACCAAATGTATTGTTCAATTTGAGCTCAAAAACTTCTTTTGATTGCTGTAAAAACACCAGAGAGTATGAAAAATTTCGCACAAAAATTCTTAGAGAAAAACTCTTGCAAATGGGGTATTTATAGGCAATAATCAGAAAATAGCCGTTGACAGAAATTTGCCAGATTTACCCTGCCGGTCGACCGGCCCGGTCGACCGTCCAACGATCAATTTTTGACCGTTGGCAACTAACGGTCGACCGGCCCGGTCGACCGAATAATCCAGAGAGCAGACTATTCTGCTCCGGTCGACCGTCCCGGTCGACCGCTAACTGTGCCAGAAACGTGCACAGGTTTGTGCACGTCGTCGGTCGACCGTCACGGTCGACCGGCTACATGCGGTCGACCGTTACGGTCGACCGAACTAGCCTGGCAGGCAGCAAATAGGTCAGAAAACTGAGGTAAAAAATATTCCAATAAATCCCACAAAATCTCTAAAATTCCACAAAAATAGTTTTATCATTTTATATTGAAATACAAACTTGTGTTAAAAATCCTAACACAAATTTTAAACATATTTGACTATTTTTGTGTCATAGAAATTTTGCCAAAAACCAAAAACCGTATTTTCTAAAACCTTGTATTTTGAATAGAAAATACACATTGTCTAAAACTCATCCATGATACAAAAATATGATATTTAAACACTTTGAAGCATATTGTATATGAATAGAAATTCAATATACAAGAAACATATATATATCATGATTTTTGTCATTAAGTCCAAAAATATGTTTTATTGTAAATACCAAAACATAAAACACATGGAATAGATTATCAAACAAAGTTTGTCTAAACAATTGAAGCATGCATGTATATAGAACAAATCTAATATACATAAACCATGTAAACTTGTTTTGATAAAAAATCTATTAGTTCTTGAAAACCAAGATCGGTTAAACCTAAAACCGAAAATCAAAACATGAAAGGTGTGTGTTGTGAACTTGAGCTTATCATACTATTCTAATCTTTACAATTAGGATCTAAACCCAAACTAAAACTATGGATACCTAAGTCTTCTTGTAGAGCGCAATCTCCAAGCTAGAGCGCAATCTCCAAGTCGGCTCGATCCAAAAACTCTTGATTCACCGAGCAAGTGCAATGTATGATCTTTGATGCGCGGGCTCTTGAATCAACATGTGAAAGATGTGTGGAAGCTTTCACCAACTAATATCTTGTTAAATATCTGAAACTTAAACATTGCAAGATTATTAGTACACATAACTACATGAGTTAATCATCATCAAAACTAGAGTGGAAGGCCTTTGGGCCAACAGAAAGTTCATTGTTCGAAGCTCAATGGTAAGGAGTCGAAGTCGGAAGTAGACATCACACAAGTGAAGAGTTTATAGGTGGATGATTTAGATTCTGACTAATTAGTTATTTCACTTACTATCACTACTCCTACAGTTTGCTACTCAGATGTTTCTGAGTGGATATTGGATATAGGTGTTGCCTGCCATGTTTACCCCAAGCGGGAATGGTTCGCTAGCTTTAAGAAGCTGGGTGGTATGGTGCAGATGGGTGATGTTCACACATGCATCATGGATGGTGTAAGTACAGTCTTTATTAAGATGCTCGGTGGGATGGTGAGGAAGCTGAAAGATATGAGATACGTTCCTCAGATAGTGAAGAACTTTATCTTAGTTGGAGCTTTAGAGGCACATGGTCTAGAGTTTATTAGTAGAGATGAAGTTCTCAAGATACTCAAAGGCTCTATGGTTGTGTTGAAGGGTGTCAGATGCAATAACCTCTACCACTTGAAGGGAAATATAGTTATAAGACAACTAGCAACATCAGTCGGTACAAATGAAGAGTCAATCAAGTTATGACATATGATGCTGGAACACACAGGTGAAAAGTCTTTTTAAGATCTTGCAAAGTAAGGATTGTTTAATGATGTTAAGATCTGCAAAATGGAGCTTTATGAACATTGCGTCATTGGCAAGATCATAGTGAAGTTTGACACCGCTATTCACCGCACGGAGGGGATTTTTGATTACGTTCACACAGATATTTAGGGACATACCAAGATGGTATCACTTGGAGGTATGTATTAATGTGTCATTTATTAATAATTTATCTAGGCGTTGTTGGGTGTATACCATGAGAAATAAAAGGGAAGTCCTAAACTTGGTTGTGAAGTAGAAGAAGCACATGAAAAAATACACATGAAGGAAGATCAAGGTACTCCATTCGAATAATGGTGGTGAGTATATTAGTGATCCTTTTCTATAGCTATGTAATAACAAGGGCATAGAAAGATACTTCACAGTTAGAGAAACACTGCAACAGAATAGGGTGGCTGAGAGGATGAATTAGACATTGCTGGAGAAGGTTCAATATATGTTATCATACTCTAGATTGTCAAAATTTTTTTGGGATGAGGCATTGATGTTTGCGTGCCATCTCATTGATAGTTTTCCATTGTCTATGCTAGAAAGTAAAACTCTCATGGAAGTTTGGTCAGAAAAAACTGCTCAGGACTACGATTCGCTTAGGTTACTTGAATGTGATGCTTATTACCATGTCAAAGAAGAGAAATTAGATCTTAAAGTGAAGAATGGTGTGTTTTGGGGGGTTCAAAAGAGGAGTTAAATGTTACAAAATATGAAACACAAAAGAGATGAAAACTATTTAGAGCAAGAATGTCACATTTGATGAGGCGTCAATGATGAAGCCTATCGACTCTCAACAATAAGAGAGTAACAAGACTAAAGAGGTATCGCAGCAGGTGGAGAGTGATGCTACTCCACGTACTCCAAAAAATTTAATATCGTTTGAGATTCAACCGAAGTGACACGGGACAAGAATCATGTAGTTGATGAGGATATTGAAGACACTGAGAATCAAGGACAGGTTATACGTCAGGTCCAAGATTCTAAATCAGCTGGACGAGGCAGAAGAAAACTACAGAAGCTCATATGGCTCACCATAAATATGATTGTGGCCGGTCATTGAAGATACTATTCCATCTACATATTGAGAATTAGAAATCAGTTCTGAGTCTGAGATGCGAAAGGAAGCTATGTTGAAAGACATGAACACTCTTTATAAGAACGATAATTGGGAATTATTAGAATTACCCCAGGGAAGAAGGCTATTATTGCAAGTGAGTGTATGGTAAGAAGCAAAGATCTCAACAAGGAGCTACTATTCGCTACAAGGTTAGGTTGGTAGCGAAAAGCTACACACAGAGAGAAGGTAAGGACTACACGAGGTCTTCTCACACATTGTAAAATACTCTTCCATTTAGATATTATTGACATTGGTGGCGCAATATGCCTTGGAGCTAAATCAACTCAATGTGAAGATCATCTTTCTCCATGGTGATCTTGATGAAGAAACCTTTATGATTCAGCCAATGGGATTCAATACTGCAGTTAAAGTAATTTGGTTTGTAAGCTGAAGAAGTCAATATATGAGCTGGAACAATCGCCGAGGCAATGGTACAAGCAATTTGACAGTTTTAGGTATGACAAGAAGTACACAAAAAGTAAATATGACCCATGTGTGTACTACAGTAAGTTCAACGTGGAGATTATAACTATTTAATGTTATATGTTGATGATATGCTCATGGCTTCTAAGAGTAGATCAACGATCGATGATTGAAGAAACAGTTGTTTTCTGAGTTCGAGATGAGAGATTTATAAGAAGCAAGAAAGGTACTTGGAATTGAAAATGAAAAAGACAGGGATAGTGGCAAGGTTTGTTTGACACAGAAGGTTAAATCACCTAGAGGAGGTGACTAGGTGGTACGCTAATCTAATACTGAAATAAAGACAATTATAAAATCCTAACAACCAAATCAATAATAAAGAAATGAAGCAGTATTTCTGGTGAAGGGATCAGAAATTCTCCTCACAACTCCTCATAAAATAAGAGTTGACGTGCATAGTTGCTTTCTTGATATAAAGAGAGTTCAAACAAATAAATAATTTTATAAGAATAATGAGTTAATAAGTATAATAGTGCAATTAATAAAGGAGAGAGTTAGAGAGATCAATGAGAGCCAATCTCAAAACACAAGGAGTTGTTATCGAGGTTCGAGCCTCTTGCGCTATGTCCCCGCCTTCACCGCAATGAAGGATTCCACTATAATCAATTTAATTAAAACTTGAACTTGATCTCGCAATATCTGGAGCCACAACGCCAACTGACAATCCTTCTTTTAAGAGGAACTCTCAAATAATAAAGGTTTACAATACTTGGTGACCTTTACAAGATCATAAACATTCTCTATTATACCTTTCTTATAGCTCAAAGTAGGAAATTGATAGCTCACGAAAAGCATGAGAAAAGCTGAGAGGAATTGGATTTAATAGCACAAGAAACTTTTTCACAAGAGATTTAGAATGAGAAGTTTGAAACACTTTGTAAAACTTGACGTTAAAACAATATTTAATTACTCCTATTTGTAGGAGAAAATTAGAGACCATTGCTTAGTAAATCTCAACAATTAAAAAATGTTAAATACAATTAAAAACTATGAAATAGCCGTTGAAAATGAATTTGGACTATTTTAGAAGAGAAAATATCCATTGGGAGCAAACATGCAATTATGTCTACTGGGATTGACCGGGCACTCGACCGGTAGAGGCTAAACTAGATAACCATTGTTATCAGTCGACTGTTCGTTCACCAGCCAGAGCAGTCTTCTTGGTTCAGAACTGAGCTCGGAGTCAGTGGTCGATCGGATAGGCGACCAGGTAGAACAAATTCTATTGAACTCAGGTCTAGCGGTCGACAGCATGATCGATCGTCCTGGGCCTGCTCAAACTTGGGCTAAGCCATCGGTCGACTAGGCTCAGAGCCAAAAGCGCGTGCACATCTTTGTACATGTCCAGTCGACTGACAGAGCCTTTGCTTTGCGGTGCGCTCAACTGTTCGGTCGACTGGCAGAGCCAAAAACATATTATCTTTTATTTAAAAATATTTTTAAAAAACTTAATAATATATAAGTATATGAATTGTTTGAAAATATATATTATAATATGAAAATATTTGTGTATATAATTAAAATAATTTTTTAAAATAAAACATATAAAATATATTTTCATTCACAACACAAAACTATAACCTAAAAATCATGAAATTTATTTGAAAAATCTTTGTGTGTTCTCATGAGCATCGGTTCTTTACACTAAATAACAAACAAAATATCTTAGATATTATATAAGAGAAGACTCATTCTTTAAAATCTTCAAGTAGACTTCTCCAAATTTGTCTTCTTAAGTGTGTGTCTAATGCTTAAATCAATCTTTAATACTTTCTTCAGTGAATTTTTTTTCTTACAAACTTTTTTAAGTTTCATTTCTCCACTCAAAATCCTAGAAGTTGTAAAGAGAGAATTTGTAACCTTTATAGTTGCCAAGAGCTTGTTAATCTCATTGGCTTTGTCCTATCTCTTATGTAGAGGATTGAAGGTTAGAGTTGTATACTTCAGGTCTTGTGTAGACCTTATAGTTCCTTTGTGGAAGTACCTTTGTTGATAGTAGAAATCTTTCACGTGGTGAAGGAGGGGACGCAGAGCTTGATCTCGAATCTCGAAACAAAATCTCTTATGTTTGCGATTGCTTTCTCTATTACTCTTACTCTATCTCTATTACTTGCACTCGTGTTCTTTACTTATCTCTATTGTTTGCATTTGTGTTTTTAGTTTCATTGCACTTGCTATTCATCTCTTGCATCATTCATTCTTGTCGGTTTTCCTTTTTCAATCAAGAAGGTAATTGGGCACCTCAACTCTTATTTAAAGGAATACAGAGGACAAGTTTTAGATCCCTTAATTGAGAATCTGGCTTCACTTTTTAATTTGAGTTGACTGTTTGTATTATTCATATTAATTGTTGTATTTTCACATTAGATTAGCATTACACCTATTCACCCTCACTTTAGGTGTACTTTCAATTTTTTATGTGCGAAAACAAAAAAATACAAAAAATATTATTTAAATTAGTAACAAATTATTATAATTGTCAGCTAATATGCCAGTTTCAGAGATCAATTACGTTTCTAATGTGAGACAAGTGAGGAGTCAACTTAAAAACATCAAAAACTTAATGTGTTTTGTCAGATACTTGCAATTTTCTTTTCCCGACAAATTGGTTTAAAATGGCCAAATAAAAGGTGTCAGAATTTATTATCTAAATTAATAATTTATTATCGTGGTTGACGGTGGATGTGTCGTTTTCACAGCTAGTTTCATTCGATGTAAAACAAGTAAAATAAGAGTCAACTTAAAGGCATCAAAGATTGATACATCGTCAGATGAGCTTGATTTTCTTCACACCAATAAAGTTTGATTAGAATGATTATTTATAGTTTCTCCTTGTATGTGTCTGATCTTCAAGAACCTCAATTCATGCTTTAAATAAATTTATGTTGAATATAAATCTTTGCCACCGCGCTTCACTATTTAGGTATAAAAGTTTTATATAAATGGAAGAAAAACTCACTAAATTTATTATCTGAATTAATAAGTAAGTGGCATGGATTTCATATAATATACCATTTTCATACATAAATTTTGATTTTGATGTAATACAGGTAAAATAGGAGATAGCTTTTTCTTAGATCGACCAAAATGACTAGAAAAAGGGACCAAGCCTTATTATCTAAATTAATAACTAATTATGAATGTCTGTTGCAAGTGTGTTGTTTCCACGGTCAAGTTCAGGTTGGTTTTATGCAATGCAAGTGTCAACTTAAATCAACAAACCGCTCAAGTAATTCATTGTACGGTTACGATTTTCTTTACACCTGAAACAAGGGTGGATCTACATAGAGTCGAGCGTGAGTGGACTCCCACACTAAATTTTACAAAAAATGTAATTATTATATAATACTTTTTTTAATATGAGATCCATGGTTTGTGAAATAGTTAAGTTTGCCATGTAGCTTAGGTGGTGAGATTTTGAATTTAGTAGCGGTGGTTAAAGGTTTTAGTCTTGGCAATGTCTTCATTTTTTTCTTGAACTATTTATTGTAGGCATAGTTAGACACGACAAACTAAAATGTTTATAGTAAGGATTCCTAACTGAATTAGACAACAACTATTAACAATTATATTTTACTTCAAAAACATTATTATATTCTATTGTTAATTCGAAAATGTGAAAAACTAATGCTGGTGATAAAGTTTTTATACTCAATTTGATATGACACAAGTTTTGGAGAGGTCGGTTGACCGATGTGCACAGCAGCAGTACACGCACAAAAAGCAAGAGAAGGAACAGGTCGGTCGACCGCTCGATTAACCGACCAACATAGTAGTGCCAAATGGGAGTTGGCCTAACAATCGACTGTCCATTCGTCGCATATGACATACAAGGCAGACGGTCGACTGACCAACAGAAAGAAGAACTGTTTTGAAGCGCTGAAGAAATTGGCTTAGCGGTCAACCACTCAGTTAACCGCTATATGGGTCGGTCGATTGCCCGGTCGACCGACTGCCTGTTTTCTGATTGGATTTTGATTTCGTTTCTGATCTAATTTTTCTCTGGCTGTATATTGAGGGGTGTTATACCCTTATTTATAACATGTATTAGTGATTTGATTATTAAGATCTCTCTCTTTTCTGCACTGAGGACGTAGGCAATTTGCCGAATCTCATTAAATCTCGTGTTCTCTCTTTGTATATATGTTCGTGCTATAATTGTTTGGTGATTAACTCGACATTGGAACTCTGACCTTGGTGATTGACATATTATTTCCTTTGGAAGACGCAATAAGTGGTATCAGAGCTTCCGCATCGTTCGGATCGGTGGAATAGATCGTTTCGCAAATCCAATCTATGGTTTCATTTGGAGGTAAAGTTTTGACCTTTATCTATTTGAATCTATTTTCACTTATTAGTTTTCACAGTTTTGTTTTGGCTCTCTAGAGAATATGGCCAAAGTCAATCAATCAATGATGAAGACTGTTAATATTCACCAATCAAAGATCAACATGGTGAAGTTCGATGGCACGAACAACTTTGATATGTGGTGATGCAAGGTGATGGATGCGCTGACCACATCAAACTTGAAAGATTCTCTTTTATATGATAAGTAACCAGAGGAGATCTCGGAGAAAGATTGAGACAAGATGAATAGGACAATATGTGATATCATCAGATCTTATCTGACACCAGATCTTAAGTATCATGTGATGACAGAAACTTTTGCAAGGAAAATTTGAGAAATCTTAGAGAACAAGTATCTGATGAAAAGCTTCGAGAACCACTTGCATCTCAAGGGGATGCTTTACCGCTTCCAGTTGAAGAAGGGGACTTCCATCGGCGAGCACTTGAACAACTACATTAATTTTCTTTCAGACCTAACTAATATGGATGAAGTGATCAAGGATGAGGACAGGGCATTAATCTTATTGAACTCTCTTTCAGGTGATGATTAGACCTTCATTCTCGTCCTTATCAATGGTAAGCAATCTCTTAGCTACAATAAGTTGTCTGCTGCTCTTGTGAATCATGAACTGCAAAAAATGATAACGAGTCTTCTAATAGCACATCAGCAGAGGCGTTGACTATAAGATGAAAGAGTTTCAATCTGAAGAGCAAAGGTGACTGTGGAAGATCAAAGTCCAGGATTGATCTGAAGAAGAACCAATGTGCTTTCTGTAAAGAAGGAGGACACTGAAAAGTTGATTGTTCTAAGCTCAAAGGCAAGAAGGAGTTGAAGCCGGAAGTAAACATCGCACAAGTGAAGAGTTCACAAGTGGATGGTTCAGATTCAGACTAATCAATTGTTTCACTTACTATCACTACCCCTATAGTTTGCTACTTAGATATTCCTGGGTAGATATTGGATACGGGCGCTACCTGTCATGTTTGCCCCAAACGGGAATGGTTCGCTAGCTTTGAGAAGCTGGGTGGTATGGTGCAGATGGATGATGTTCATACATGCAGCATGGATGATGTAAGTATGATCCTTATCAAGATGTTTGATAGGATGGCGAGGGAGCTGAAAGATATGAGATATGTTCCTCCAATAAAAAAGAACTTAATCTAAGTTGGAGCTTTGGAGGCACAAGGTCTAAAGTTTACTGGTAGAGATGGAGTTCTCAAAGTACTTAAAGGCTCTATGGTTGTGTTGAAAGGTGTCAGGCATAATAACTTCTATTACTCGAAGGGTAATACAGTTAAGTGGCAACTTCAGTCGGTACAGATGAAGATTCAACTAGGTTAGGGCATATGAGACTGGGATACACAGGTGAAAAGTCTTTGCTAGATCTTGCAAAGTAAGGACTATTTAATGGTGTTAAGACCTGCAAATTAGAGTCTTGAGAACATTGCATCACTTTGTTATTTTCTATTGATAATTTAGACGTTGTTATCTATTTGGAGGCATGCATTACTTTGAGGTATGCATTACTTTGTTTTATCTATTGATAATTTATCTAGACGTTGTTAGGTGTACACCATGAGACATAAAGGGAAAGTCCTAGACTTGTTTGTGGAGTAGAAGAAGCATATGGAGAAAAACAGATGAAGGTAGACCAAGGTACTCCATTCAGATAATGGTGGTGAGTATATTAGTAATCCTTTCCTACAGTTATGCCAAGACGAAGGCATACAAAGGCACTTCACAGTTAGAGAAACACTACAACAGAATAGGATGGCCGAGAGGATGAATCAAACTTTACTAGAGAAGGTTCAGTGTATGTCATCAAACTCTGCATTATCAAAATCTTTTTGGGCTGAGGCATTGATGTATACGTGCCATCTCATTAATAGTGTTCCATCTTCTGTAATAGAAGGTAAAACTTTCATGAAAGTTTGGTCAGAAAAAGCTGCTCAAGCCTATGATTCACTTAGGATATTTGAATGTCATGCCTACTATCACATCAAGGAGGACAAGTTGGATCCTAGAGCGAAGAAATGTATGTTTTTGGGGGTTAAAAAGAGGAGCTAAATGCTGCAAAATATGGAACATGAAAGAGAAGAAACTATTTTAAGCAAGGATGTCACATTTGATGAGACTTCAACGATGAAGCCTATCTACTTTTAATAGTTAGAGAGTAAGAAGACGAAAGAGGTATCGCATCAGGATGAGAGTAATGCTACTCCACGTACTCCAGAAAGTTCACTATCGTTTGAGATTCCACTGACAATGTCACGTGACAAGAATCATATAGTTGATGAGGATACTGAAGACACTGAGAATTAAGGACAGATTATAGGTCAAGTTCAAGATTCTATTACAGCTAGCGAGGTAGAAGAAAATCACAGAAGCCCACATGACTCACTACAAATATGATTGTGGCCTATGCACTCCTGATCATTAGATGCTATTCCATCTACATATAGAGAAAAAGAAATCATTCTGAGTCTGAGATCTGAAAGAAAGCTATATTAAAAGAGATGAACTCTCTTTATAAGAATGACATTTGCGAATTATCAGATTACCCAAAGAGAAGAAGGCTATTGTTGCAAGTGAGTGTACGCTAAGAAGCAAAGATCTCAAGAAGGAGCTACTGTTCGCTACTAGGTGTAACACCCCATTCCCGAAATACGTACTTGGATACGTATTCAGTTTTTTCAATCATATTTTTTGATTTACTTCCCATATTTTTTTGTTTAATGATTATTTATATGATTGTTATGCATTGGATCCGGATTCATGGCTTCGGAGTCATTCCTAATCTGAACCTGAGACTCGATCCTAGTATAGTGCTCGATTTGTTTTTTCTGACAGTCAGATTTGATCAATTTAGTTTCAAACATCATTTTTCAATATTTTATATTTTTCATGATTTTCTGAAAATTTTCCGAATTAAATTGCAAAATCTTCAAAATTAGTGTCGACTAGTATCGCTGGTCGATTTCAGGATTTTTAACTTACAAATAGAGTCTAATTTCTAAAATTTGCTTTCACATTATTTCTTAAAATCATATTTTCTATCTTAATATATTTTTAGAGAATTTTATAAATTTATCAAAACTCTACCGGATTTGGTGTCAGCAAGTATCGCTGGTAGATTTCAAGATTTTTACTTTAAAAATGAGAATTTATTTCTAAAAATAGATTTCATATTATTTTTCAAGATAAAGTTTTCTACCTTTGAGTTTATTTGGGGATTTTTCTGGAACAGTCGATATTTTCCAATATTATTAAAATAATATTTTTTTTGGAATCTTCTCATTTCTTTCCTTCCTTCTTTCTTTCTTTTCCTTTTTTCCCCCTCTACCTGTAGCCCACTCCCCCCACATGGGGCGTGCCCCAATCATACCCCTCCCATCACTCTCTCTCACTCACTCACTCTCTCTCTCTCTCTCTCCCCCTTTCTTTTTCTTTTCTTTTTGTTTTTTCCTTTCTCTTTTCCTTTTTTCTTTCTCCCTCTCTCCCTTTCTTCTTCCTGGTGACGCCAGCCTAAAGCGCCACCCTGGGCCCAGAGCCGGGCCCTCGCCGGCGATCCCTACTCCAGCGAGCCCCCCTCCTTCTCTTTCCTTTTCTTTTTCTTCTTCCTTTCTTTTTCTTTCCTTTTCTTCTTCCTTTTATTCTTATTTCTTTTTCTTTTCTTTCTTTTCTTTCCCACTCCCTCTCTCCTCTGGACTTGATAGCGATGGCTGTGCCACTGCCGGCCACCTAGCCGGCTAGTCTTCCGGCCGACCACTCCTCCCTCTCTTTTTTTCTCTTGGATCTCTCTTCCTCTCCCTAGATCTCCTCTTTCTCTCTTTATTTCTTCTTTCTCTCTCCTCCCTCACCCTCTTTCTCCTCTGTCTGGGCACTGCCAGTGGCCAAAGTCGCCGTCGGCCTCCCTGGCCCACCGTGGCCGGCCACCCTGTCCTCTATCTCTCTCCATATCCGTTTCTCTCTCCATATCCGTTTCTCTCTCATCTATCTCTCTATTTCCTCTCCTCTCTCTAATGTTCTCTCTCATTTGTCTCTCTCTATCCATCTCTTTCTAGCTTTTTTTTTCTTTTCTCTAGGTCTCTTTCTCTCTAACTCTCTTTTTCTCTCTAGATCAGTTTCTCTTTCTCTCTAGGTCTCTTTCTCTCTCTAGGTCTCTTTCTCTCTAGTTCTCTCTTATCTCTCTAGATCAGTTTCTCTCTAGCTCCCTTTCTCTTTCTCTCTAGCTCTCTTTCTCTCTAGATTAGTTTCTCTCTCTAGCTCTCTTTCTCTTTAGCTCTCTTTTTCTCTATCTCTCCTCTCTTATTCTCTCTCTAAAAATAATATATTTTTTAATATAAATATCGGTGGCGTACACGTGTTTTGAGACCTGAGACTTCGCAGCTTTTTCAAATATTTAAGCGAGTGTCCTCGCGTCGTTTTGGGTTTCTCCGCTTTGTCGGTTCAACTATGTATTTTATTCAGTATTCGATTATATTTGTATTTATATCTTATATTGGGCTCTGCCCCTGCATTTGTATGAGGTTGAGTGCCCAAGATTGTATATGTATTATGCCTGTGACAAATATTAGAGTAGTTTATTTACGTACATATACCATGCGTGGCTGACCCTTCGTAGTCGTTAGCCTCCGGGCTCTCTACTCAGCCTCCGAACTCTACACTCAGACTCCGGGCTACACCACTCCATGATAGACTAGTCATTATCATGTTGATATGTGTGCTCGTATGGTACTGACATCACTTACAGGTACTATACCAGCCTCCGGGCTACGTTTAGCCCCGGGCTTTTGATACCCAACGTTCGGGTTGCGTTTAGGCTCTGGGCTCTTATGCTTCGCCTGGTAGATGAGCCTAGCTCTCAGTGCTCTATCGCTAACTCCATCCGAGTATAGTTACGCTGCAAGCGATTGATATACGTTATCGTGGCTTCATCACAAGTGGTAACTAATCTGGGCGTGCGCTGTGCGTTAGCTTTGCTCCAGCTTGCTTAGCCCCGCTTGATTATTCACTTATATGCTCGCTTACTTTTTTCTTGTCTTACTGATTGCACAAAAAAGAATACAGAGAATATGAAAAATGTATGTGATTAGTTTTAACTCTGAATCTTTGCAATTTAACCGCTGTAGCAAGAGCTAAACGGGTCGAACCTCAGGGAGAGATGCGATGAAAGCTTTTCGGTAATATTGTCTTCTTATTATCTTTTTTATTTAAAGAATTTAAATAAGAAAAGATGAATTGTATGTGAATAAAGAATCAAATTAAAAGAAAGGTTCACAGCTTAGTAATAATCAACCACCATACATGCTAATGCTAGATAGATAATTACTTCACTTTAAATCCTAAACATGATATTCTACCTCAAAATCAAGTAAGATACATAGGAGGAAACTAGGATACGGGTTGAAATAACACTAACCAAGATGTAACATTACAATATCAAGATTGTCGGTCAAGTATAAAGTAAGAAAGATCATTAGAAAGTACAAGCAAATCTTTAACCCTAACACTTATTAAAGTTGAACATTAAAATATCAAGATATTTATCAAGTATAGAATAAGAAGAACAATAAAAAGTGTTTAAACTAGTTGCTTATCCTAATGAGTCTTCAAGAATAAATATTGGAGTAGGCATGCATATGATTTAATTCGTTTTTTTACTAGACATTAGATGTGATGGTGGTGACGTCTTAGCAAGCCATAAGAAAAATCTAACTACTCATGATGAACATGATAAGTAAAAGAAAGCAAGAAATAAGAAAAATAAGAAAAAGTAAAAATAAAGTAAATAACAAAAGAGATATGAAAAAAAGAAAGACCTTGTATTGATCTGTCACCTCGAATTACAATGGCTTCTCCTTCTCACAAATAGAACTAAAATACAAAAGAAATTTAGAGAAGAGACTAAAAGAAAAAATCCTAAGTTATGATCTTTGTGTAGATGATTCATAATGAGAGATTTCAGCTCTTTAAATAGGCCTCAAAGCTAATCACACTAGGATACAAATTAGAAGGTTTCCTAATTCAATAAGGAATTTAGTCCTGCAGCAAGTTGACGTGTTGTTTAGTGAATATGACTCATCAGACGGCTGCATTTGACAGAATGATAAACAAAATAATTATAGTCCTTCAAGTCTTCTTTCTGTAGCATCTTAAATCATCAGATTTGAATATCTGTAGCAAACGTTATGATGCAAATACTAAAAGGTGTACAGCCAGAATCCGAGCCTGAATTTATTTTGAACTCCATTTAATTTGAATATCCTCCTTTTTCCCTTTAGGATTAGTTTTATCCCCTTCATCTTCTAGGACTTTATCTCCTGAATTTGAACTTGAATAGGAGATGAAGATTAATCCTTTCCTCCTTTGGATTCAATTTAATCAACTTTGAATAGGATTAGGGATAAAATGAAGCTTCTTGTATCTTTATCCTCTCATTTAAGTAACTACACACCATAATAAAAAAAAGGGTTAATAGCATTAATTAATAAAGGAATGATCAAGGATATATGTGTAAAAGTGATGATAAAAATGCAATTTTGGAGTACAATCACACCCCACACTTATCTTTTGATCGTCCTCGAGCAAAACCAAATGTTAGAAACTAATTTAATCTAACCTAACTCACTTTCGTAGGAATCACGATTGCACTTAGCACGTGCAACAAGCCGTTAAACCTCTAGGCTACCCTAGAGGACGAGTGTTGTCTCGTGAGGGTTTTCAGTGAATTACACCCACAAATTCATAAAGAAAAAAAAAACAAAATGTTAGTATTTTTGAAATTCAATTTTGAAAGAGAACAATATTTGAAGTATCTTTGAGGAAATCAAGTAATCTATAATTCTTAGGATCACCAAATTATTCATTCATATACTTAGTCTCGATGCAAATATTTATCATCAATTTAGGTTAGGATTAAAACTGAATTCTCACTTAGTCTTTTATTTTACCCCAAGTCATATGCACCTTTGTGAAAGCGAAGTGAAAGTAAAATTTTTACTTGGGATTCTTAAACTTCAACTCTTATAACTTGTATATAAATTTTTTTTTTTTTAGCAGAAGTTCGAAGTATTACCACTTCGTTGCCCTTTAAGCACTTCTTTCTTTTTTCTTTTTTTTTCTTTTTTTTAAATATGTATACTCATCTAATTTTCTTTTGTGTAAGTAATAAGGCTTCTTGAGGCCCTAATACCTAACTAATTGATTATTAGATATGTTAATACATATAATATATTTATATATATATATATATTTTAAACTTACCTAATTACCTTTCGCGTAAGTACCAAGGCTTTCTTAGGCCAAAGTACAAAGCTAATCATTAATTAGATTTGTTTATTTTATATATTTTTTCTAAGATACAAGAGTCTTTGTTTTGAATCCAAGTGTGTAAGTATTTAAAGCATGCATATTTCATCAAGGTAAAGATATCAAGACTAAATTACTTTTTCAATTTTTTCCTCCTAAACTTAAAAATAAAACAAATACTCTTATTTGATCAAGTGTTAAGAAATCCTAATTATGATTTTCCTATTCCTTAAAATTAACTTAATTACTTACAGAAATAAATCAAAATATTATTTTCTTTTTCAAAAAGTTTTTTTTTTAAATGTTAGTATCTACCTATGTTAGTATGTTAGTAAACCCTCCCCCACACTTATCTCATGCATTGTCCTCAATGTATGAATGAATGCATGTATGCATGAAAAAGAAGAAAGGGAAGGCAAAATATGACCTCAAGGTGGTGGTTCCGGTGGTGGCCGGATTGGGCCAAGCATTGCTACCCAATCTAAATATTGTGGATTATCAAGGAACCCACCTTTTATGACCTCTTTCTTATACACTTGTTATTATCCCCCAATGAATAGGATCATGCACGACCCTAGCATTGAAACTATTTGGTTGTATGACCAATCTTGAAATACCATCTCAGGGTCAGCATTGTCTACACCTTGATCCAACAGTAGAATTTGACTTGATGAAGTGATTGATTTGGGCGTAAAAATGATAGGATTGGGAACTAATACCAGCTCAGGAAAACTAAATTTAGCTTCCAGAGTCGGGTTTGGTTCAAAAGTGGTCTCCAAATCAAAGAATTTAAGCTCGTATTTATGATCCATGAAACGAACGTGACTATCCAAATAGGTGATCCAATTTCATAATATACGGGTACTGAAATTAATGTTGGCTCAGAAATTGGCTCCAACTTGGGTAAAGACACCGGAGTCAACATAGATTCAAAGTTTGAAATTAAATCACAGAGTTGAGGATAGGGTTCGTATTCACAATCAAGTTCAATCTCATTAAAGTTAAAACTTACCAATTTGTCCAAGGGTTGGGATTGATCAAGTTCACGTTGGTGCGATGAAATTGAATCTTGATCAAGGTCTTCAAGACACCATGATTCGTTGGTCTCGTCAATTTGGTTAGTTAGTTCAAGGATATTTGAAAGTCTAGAAATTTGCTCATTCATTAAACTTTGCAAATGATCTATTTTTCTTCTAACCTATCGAATGGATCATTTGAGGACTGAATCATGGATTCTATACTCTTTCCATGTAGGTAGGTTCTTCTGTTGGTGGTGTGGAAAAAGAAGTATATGAAGATGATGGTTGGAAAGGTGGTTGACAATATGGCTCAGGGATGTTGCATCCCCATTGACTCGGTGAGGAGTAGAGATGATTATTCCAATTCGTTTCATGAAATTGAGGTTGGGGCATATGTTGATTCGGATAAGACCAACTAGGCATGCGTGGTTGGTTAAAATTATGATATGTCGGGCTGGTAATATCCGATTCAAAAGAGGTCGAGGTGTAATATGAATTACTGTTAAAATTGAAAAAATTGTTGTAATAAGCCATATCACATAAGAATTGTTAAAAATAAAGAGAAACAAAAAAAAATCTAGCCTAAGTTAGAAAACAATATATACCGTTCCCTCCCCCGGCAACGGCGCCAAATTTGATTGCACAAAAAGAATACAGAGAATATGAAAAATGTATATGATTAGTTTAACTCTGAATCTTTGCAATTTAACCGCTGTAGTAAGAGCTAAACGGGTCGAACCTCAGGGAGAGATGCGATAAAAGCTTTTCGGTAATATTGTCTTCTATTATCTTTTTTATTTAAAGAATTTAAATAAGAAAAGATGAATTGAATGTGAATAAAGAATCAAATTAAAAGAAAGGTTCACAGCTTACTAATAATCAACCACCATACATGCTAATGCTAGATAGATAATTACTTCACTTTAAATCCTAAACATGATATTCTACCTCAAATCAAGTAAGATACATAGGAGGAAACTAGGATACGGTTGAAATAGCACTAACCAGATGTAACATTACAATATCAAGATTGTCGGTCAAGTATAAAGTAAGAAAGATCATTAGAAAGTACAAGCAAATCTTTAACCCTAACACTTATTAAAGTTGAAATTAAAATTGTTGGCTCAGAGGCCTTCCACTAGTTTTGATGATGATTAACTCATGTAGTTATTGTTCGCGGAGGGAAAAGAAAAATCTCGCGTAAAGTTTCCTTGAATCAATTGAAAGTTTACAACAGATTAATACTCCGATTACAAGGGAGGGAGGATGTTGAGTCTTGAATCCTCCCTTTGTTTAGTGCTGGGTTCTTCGTGTGGCGGTGGAGAGTGAATCTTGTTCTCCGTTGACCGGATGACCGTCGGGATCGTCAGGGATCTTCTCTTTGGCTGGTAGAAGGAGTAACACAGCTCTGTCTACCAAAACTCTCAAAGAGAAGGTAGGCAAAGGCAACTCGTACGCAGCGAGCTTGTTGAAGAGTTTAGCTCTCTTTCTCCTATCTCTGTCTTGTTGTCGTTTTTACTAAGAAAATCCGACCCCTTCTTCAATAGAGACGGGGCTATTTATAGGGGTTCCAGGGTGAACGTGCCCCCTAAAAACGCTCCACAACGAGAGGCTGACCTCCCCGCTATGTGGGCGGCGACTGGCCCCATAACCAGGGCGGTTATAACCGAGACGCGGGTGTCAAGCCCACGCGCCTTGATGTTGAGACGCGGGTGTCGAGCCCACGCGCCTTGATGTTGAGACGCGGGTGTCGAGTCTTCACGTCTAGACTTGAAACTCTGCTTTTTAGTGGCTTGTCTTTTAGTGATTTTTAGACAGCCTACAGAACCCCCTCCAAAGTTTTCGATATTTCGCAGTTACTGGGACGGATTTCGAAATACTTTGGACTCTAGCTGAATTCGCCTTTATGACTGGACTGTTAATGCTCCGGGTTTGATCTTATCTGGAGTTGGTCTTCGTGAGTGTACTGTTGAACTCTTTGAGGCCACCAGAGTTGATCGTGTTGAGTGTCTAGATACACAGTCTAAACCTCCCCGATTGCTTTTAGTCTGTCATGGACGCGCTTTAGCCGGGAGTGGATGATCGTCTGCTTGTGCCAGTGTACTGTTGAAACTGATTTGCAGAAGTAAGGACTGAACGCCAGTTCTTTTTGAAGAGCAGAGATAGTACTGCTTTACAGACGCGACTTTCATGGGGTGCGCCTTTTGGAAATGAAAAATGCGACTGGTATTCGATTGGGCAGACGCGATGCTAGCCGGATTGGAAGGACGCGAACTTCGGAGAGACGCATCCTTTTAAGTAAGGATGCGACTTTCTGGACGCGACTATGGCTGTGCTGACGGGGCACGTCCATCAAAGAGGCGCGCCTGTTGAGTGCGAGTCCGCGCCATGTCATGAATGCACCGCCACTTGTTCTGGGGAACCGTCGGGACATCACCTTTTGGCGCGCGGACTTCTCGGTTCATTAAATGATCTGTTCCACGCGTCAAGCGATGACTCGCTGTAGAGCTAATCGAGCCACGCGCCGCGTATCTTTGCAAATCTTTGTGCCTATAAATGGCAACAGTCAGAGAGGTATCTCTTCTTCTCCGAGCGCATCTGTTAGGGTTTTTAGAAAAGGATTTTTGTTTATCACTTTTCATTTCTCCTTCATCGGATTCTTGATCACCAATGGCACCCAAGGCCAAGCCAACCGCATCATCCTCAAAGGCGGCCGTCGCGAGGCTCAGAGGGGCGGTTCCTCCGCACAGGAAGTCCTCTTCCCAGGTATAATGCCGCTTAGGCTTAACCTTCACCATTAATGGTGGAAGTTCATGGAACCCCTAAAAAAAAAACTTTTTTTTGAGGAGAACCGTCAACACAGAATATAACCGTGTTTGATTCTCAGGCGCGGTCTCAGACGCGGTCTCTGAGTTGATAACCAAGGCGCGGGTTTGATGACCCGGTGCCAGTGAGTCTTGCATTTCGGATTCTTCACTTAGAATATTTCTAATTGTGAAGGGTTCGGACGCGGACTTGATCCTTGCGTTCTATGACATCAGGTGCTGATTTTTTTATGAATCTTGCACCTGAGCCCAAGTACTTAGAGATTTTTCATAAGTCTTGGTTTTCAAAATGCGGGCTTGATCCTGCGGGCCTCACATCTGGACGCGGATTTGCAGGTCTGGACGCGGATTTTGATAATTCCTGCGTCCAGTGTCTCTTCTGCGTCTGGACACAGATTCTCAAGTCTAGACGGGAATTTTGATAATTTCTCTGCGTCCAGCATCTTTTCTGCGTCTGGACTATAGACACTTAACACAATTTTTTTTTTGATAAGATGTCTGATCAAGTGTCTTTTGCTTTTGTAGTGCTACACTCTTCTGCCCCCACTCTCCAAGAAGCACCACTTTGGGCACGTAGGTGGCCCTGACCGTGATTTAATCTTTGCGCTGCAAAGGACTGTACCTGTGACTGCGACAGGTCGCAGGAGCGCAAGAAAAGGCTCTCCAATGTTGACATGACAACTTTTCGGGAGCTTATGACTGACGCAGCATTCACAACAGATGCTCGCATTCCGCTAGAGAAGCCTGCCTTCTTCTTTGGAGATCATGTCGGCGATGGCGGCTATTCCATTTATGACGGAACTTATAATGGCTCCGCCAGATAGGGGGTAGAAGATTCTTTCTTCCGGACATGGAGAGGATGTACCCGCTGTCTTATCTCCAGCACACGTCCATCCCTCGAAAGATGAAATGGGACGTTTCCCGGTATGTCCCTGAGATTACTCTCGGTGACTTAGGCTCCAAAAGGGTATACCGTCATGATAGTCATGATAGGGCGGTTCTCGGCCTGTTCCCCGGGTCGCTCAGGACTGAGCCCCCAGTTGGAGAAACACCAAAACTTGGCACCAACTTTTCTCAACGCGTTCATGAAAGTGGAGGGTGATTTTCCGGTTGAGTTCCGTTCGCCGGGTGGGTTCATTCCACCGAGAAGTATTGGTGGGGCAGGATGGTGAGCTTCGTCCTTGCCGACCTTAGGGACTTGTTGGAGCAAACGAATCTGTACCAGGCAGTCAGGGCCGTACAGTATGGTATCCCGCCGAGTTCTCAGAACTTCTTCGGGGTCCTGGAGCGGTACAATCCTTTGACGGGGACATTCTTCACTCCAGTCGGAGAGATGGGCCTTGCCCTGCACGAGTTGCATGAGGTCTCGGGGCTGGCAACAGGGGACTCTCCCTATGAGGAATATGTCCCAACCACTGAGGAGCTCAACCTTATGAAGAAAGGGTCTCCTCAAGTGTACGAGACTTATTGGGAGGTGTTATGTCACTTCCACATTTGCGGTCAGGTAACTTCTGGAGGTCGGGAGGAGTCAAGCAGCTGTCTTGGGCCAGCTACTTGTTTAACGATATCAATAAGAAAGACCATCCGGTAACCCGACTGGCTCCCAGCTCCGACAAGGAGATTGACGACAGGATTACGGCTTCTGAAGGCTTCTACACCACGGTTTCGAACGAGGATGGTTTCGAACCTGACATGGTTTTCGAAAGCTTTCACCATCAGGCCCGGATTCCTGTCTCCGATCGAGCACTGTTGGCAGGCTTCTTAATGCTATGGTTGAAGCGCTGTGTGGTGCCCACGCTGCCACATGAAGTCATTGTTGCCGATGTAGTGTACCGGCGGTGCTCCTGGCCTATGGCAGTCCCATCGCCCTTCTTCCGGCCATGGCGGCTGGCATTCAAAGCGAGTTACGGGCGTTAACCCAGACTTTCTGCGAGGCAGGGAAGGCTGTCGATTCCCATGGCAAGCCGATTGTTGACTCAGAGGGAAGCCGACAGTGAAGCGTCCCAACCCTCGGGTCAAGATGCCCTACACGTACTTAATGGCTTGGTACGTGATGCACTGCCCCTCTCTGATGACGCCAGTGCCTTGGAGTGAGGGTTTCGTCCCCTTTGTACAGCGGCCGGAGGTTCTGACTGGTGTAATACTTATATGTATTACGTTCGAAAGTGCATTCTGTCTGCTTCAAACTACCAGCTTTAACCGCTGCTTCCCCGAGATTCCTGGTGCATCTTTTGGGGAACTATATACTGACTCCGCAGGCCAAGATGATTTCACTAGGCTGTCAACGGGGATCTTCTGGTGGTTGATTAACATCCGGCCTGGGTATGTGCTTTTCCGGCAAGGGACTTCATGCATGATCGAGCCATATATGCCGAATCGCTTCGCCCGCAGTTCGGCTATGATCAACTCTACGTTGGCAACCCCAATGCTCGACTCACCTTCAGTGGGAACTTGTTCGAAGGTGCTCGGGCTTGGTACTATAGCGTGGCCGAGGGACGGAAGCAACTTTTCGTCTACCTATCAAGGAGCCAAAGGGCCGCACAAGCTTCAGCTTCTGCACCTGGTACTTCCAGTCAACCAGACACCATCCTTTGTTCCGGAGTATTCATGCATTGAGAGTATCAATGTAAATTTCAAAGCAAGGTCGGGGTCCGTTAAACGCTCGCGGGAGGCGTCGAGCAGTATCTGAAGGTCTGAGGGAAGTAGGGAGAGGGTCGAGGGAGGAGCCACGAGCAACAAAGGCTCGACAAGCAGTGAGTAAGCGTGCTCGAGGCTCTACTTCCACTGCTAACCCTGCCCCAAAGAAGGTCCGGAGAGACTTGACGTCTGCAGTTTCTCTATCCGAAGACATCCCTGTACGGTACGGAGTAGAAGAATTCGATGTAAAGTTTCCTTGAATCAGTTGAAAGATTACAACGGATTAATGCTCGCCGACTACAAAGGAGGGAAGATGTTGAGTCTTGAATCTCCCTTTGTTTAAAGCTGGTTTCTTCGTGTGGCGGTGGAGAGTGAGTCTTGTTCTCCGTTGACCAGATGACCGTCGGGACCGTCGGGGGATCTTCTCTCTGGCTGGTAGAAAGAGTAACACAGCTCTGTCTACCAAAACTCTCAAAGAGAAGGTAGGCGAAGAGCAGCTCGTACGCAGCAAGCTTGACGAAGAGTCTTCTCTCTCTCTTTGTTGATGATCTCCTCTTTGATGCCTGATCCTCTTCTTTTTTTTACACCGCCCCCCTTTTCTGATTGCCTCGACCTCATAGCAAACGAGGCTATTTATAGAGGTCCCAGCGGTGAACGTGCCCCCTACAAACGCTCCACGATGAGGGGCCACTTCCCGCTACTTGTGCGGTGACTGGCCCCGTAATCCGGGTGGTTACAACTGAGGCGCGGGTTTAGACCCACGCGCCTTGATGCTGAGACGCGGGTGTCGAGCCAACGCGCCTTGATGCTGAGACGCGGGTGTCGAGCCAACGCGCCTTGATGCTGAGACGCGGGTGTCGAGCCCGACGCGCCTTGTTGCTGAGACGCGGGTGTCGAGCCGACGCGCCTTGATGCTGAGACGCGGGTGTCGAGCCTACGCGCCTTGTTGCTGAGACGCGGGGTGTCGAGCCGACGCGCCTTGATGCTGAGCCGGGTGTCGAGCCAACGCGCCTTGATGCTGAGACGCGGGTGTCGAGCCGACGCGTCTAGAACTTGAGACTCTGCTTTTATTGGCTTGTCTTTTAGTGACTTTTAGACAGCCTACAGAACCCCCTCCAAAGTTTTGATATTCCGCAGTTAACTGGAACGGATTTCGAAATACTTTGGACTCTAGCTGAATTCACCTTCATGACTGGACTGGACTTGTTGATGCTCCGGTTTGATCTTATCTGGAGTTGGTCTTCGTGAGTGTACTGTTGAACTCTTTGAAACCACCAGAGTTGATCGTGTTTGAGTGTCTAGATACACATTATAAACCTCCCCCGATTGCTTTTTAAGTCTGTCGTGGTGTGCTTTAAGCAAGAGTGGTTGGTCTTCTGCTTGTGCCAGTGTACTGTTTGAACTGATTTACAGAAGCAGGGACTGAACGCTGGTTCTTTTTTGAAAAGCAGAGATGGTACTGCTTTAAAGACGCGACTTCCATAGGGTGCGTCTTTGGCAATGGAAACGCGACTGATCTTCCATAAGGCAGACGCGATGTTAGTCCCGCTTGGACGGCGCGGACTTAGGAAAGACGCACCTCTAATAAAGACGCGATTTTCTGAGCGCAACGCGACTTTCTGGTGCATTTATGGTGGTGCTGACGGGGGCACGACCATTGAAGAGACGTGGCCGTCGGGTGCGAATCCGTGCCATGTCATGATTACGCTGCCATTTGGCCTGGGGAAACCGGCGGGATTTTCACCTTTTGGGCGCGGGTCCATGATTGCGCGGCAGTTGGCCTGGGAACCGGCGGGATTTTACCTTTTGGCGCGCGGGCTATGATTGCGCTGCCAGTTGGCCTGGGGAACCGGCGGGATTTCACCTTTTGGCGCGCGCTTCCTGGTTCATTAAATGAACTGCTCCACGTGTCGAATGATGACTCGCTGCGGAGCCGTGGCGCATGATCTTCCCTGTTCAAAAATGATTTGATGCCACGCGTCAAGCGGTGATTCGCTGCAGAATTTTATCGGGCCACACGCGCGTATCTTCGCGAATCCTTGTGCTTATAAAAGGCAACAGTTGGAGAGACATCTCTTCTTCTCCGAACGCACTTGCTTAGAGAATTGAGAAAGAGAATTTTTCTTCTCTGTTCATCTCTTGAACTATTCAACTCCGTTACTGGATTTTGAACAGTTCATCTCTATTACTGGATTTTCGAACTAGCGATGGCACCCAAGACCAAGTCAACCGCATCGTCCTCAAAGGCGACCGTCGCCGAGGCCCAGAGGGGCGCTTCTTGCTGCGCAGGGCGTTGTTTTTTCCGAGGTAAAATGCCATTTAGGTTAAACTTCACCATTACTGGAAGTTTGAGGAACCCTAAAAGACATCTTTTTGGAGAGAACCAATAACACAGGATATGAACCGGTTTTGATTCTCAGACGCGGTCTCAGACACAGTCTTTGAGTTGATAACCGAGGCGCGGGTTTGACGTCCTGGTGCCAGTGGGCTCTGCACTTCGGATCCTTCACTTAGAATATTTCTAATTGTGAAGGGTTTTGACGCGGTTCTTGGTTTGCAGAACGCGGATTTGATCCTTGCGTTCTGTGCCATCAGCTGCCGATTTTGATGAATCTGGCACCTGAGTCCAGCATTAAATTTTTTTTTGTTTTTGCAGAACGCGGATTTGATCCTTGCGTTTCTTTCACTTGACGCGGATTTGCAGGTTTGGCCGCAGATTTGATAATTTCTTGCGTCCAGTATCTCTTCTGCGTCTGGTCGTGGATTTGCAGGTCTTACGCGGACTTGATAATTCCTGCGTCCAGTATCTCTTTCTGCGTTTGAACTGCAGACACTTGGTATAATTTTTTTCTTCTTATTTCGGATAAGATGTCTGATCAAGTGCCTTTTTCTTTTGCAGTGCCACACCCTACTGCCCTACTCGCCAAGAATCGCCATTTTGGACATGTAGGAGTGCCGACCATAATTTGACCTTTGTGCTGCAAAGGACTGTACCTGTGACTGCTGACCGGTCGCAGGAGCGCAGAAAAGGTTTTCTGATGTTGACAGGACAACCCTTCGGGTGCTTATGACTGATGCAGCATTCCAAACGGATGCTCGCGTCAAGCTAGAGAAGCCTGCCTTCTTCTTCGGAGATCGTATTGGCGATGGCGGCTATTCCATGTATGATGGAAATTATAGATGGCTCCGTCAGATAGGGGATAGAAGATCTTTCTTCCAGACATGGAGAGGATGTTTCCCGCTGTCTTACCTCCAGCACATGTCCGTCCCGCGGAAGATGAAATGGGACGTTTCCCTCTACGTCCCTGAGGTTACCCTCGGTGACTTGAGTTCCCAGAAGGTATACCGTCATGACAGTCATGATAGGGTGGTTCTCGGCCTGTTCCCGGGTCGCGCAAGTCTGATCTCCCAGTCGGGGAGATACCAAAACTCGGCACTACTTTCCTCAACTCGTTCATGCAAGTAAGAGGGTGATTATCCGGTCGAGTTTCGTGCGCCCGGGTGGGTCCATACACTGAGAAGTATTGGTGGTACAGGATGGTGAGCTTCGTCCTTGCCAGTCTTGGAGATCTGCTGGAGCATGTGGGCTGTATCCAGCAGTCAGGGCCGTGCAGTGGGGGATCCAGCCGAGTTCTCAGAACTTCTTCGGGATCCTGGAGCGTTACACATCCTTTGACGGGGACATTCTTCACCCCGGTCGGAGAGATGGGCCTTGCCCTTGCACGAGTTGCATGAGGTCTCGGGGCTGGCAACAGGGATTCTCCTTATGAGGAATATATCCCATCCACCGAGGAGCTCAACCTTATGAAGAAAAGGTCTCCTCAAATGTACGAGACTTATTGGGAAGTATTATGCCACTTCCATATTTGCGGCCAGCTAACCACTTTGAGGTCGGGAGGAGTCAAGCAAGCTGTCTTGGGCCAGCTACTTGTTTAACGGTGTCACAAGAAAGACCATCCGGTCACCCGACTGGTTCCCAGCTCCGACGAGGAGATTGAGACAGGTCACCCAGGCTCCTGAAGGCTTCTACACCACAGTTTCGAACGAGGACGGTTTCGAACCTGATATGGTTTTTTGAAAGCTTTCATAATCAAGCCCGGATTCCTATCTCTGATCGAGCACTGTTGGCGGGCTTCTTGATGCTGTGGTTGAAGCGCTGTGTGGTGCCCACGCTGCCACACGAAGTCATTGTCGCCGATGTAGTGTATCCGGCGGTGCTCCTGGCCTATGGTAGACCCGTAGCCCTTCTCCCGGCCATGGCGGCTGGCATTCAGAGCGGGTTGCGGGCGTTACCCACAGCTTCTGTGAGTCGGGAAAGGCTGTCGACTCCCAGGGGAAGCCGATCGTTGATGCAGAGGGGAAGCCGACGGTGAAACGCCCCAACCCTCGGGTCGAGCTGCCATACACATACTGATGGCTTGGTATGTGATGCACTGTCCCTCCTTGATGACGCCGGTGCCCTGGAGTGAGGGTTTTGTCCCTTTCGTGCAGCGGTTGGAGAGTTCGGACTGGCGTAATTCTTACATATATTACGTCCGGAAATGCATTTCAGATGCTACGAACTACCAGCTAACCGCTGCTTCCAGAGATCCCTGGTGCATCTTTCGGGGATCTATTTACTGATTCTGCGGGCCAGATGACTTCACGAAGCTGTCCGCGGGAGTCCTTCTGGTGTTGGTCAATATTCGTCCCGGGTATGTGCTCTTCTGACAAGGGACTTCATCATGCACGATCGAGCCGTATATGCCGAGTCGTTTTGCCCGTCAGTTCGGCTATGATCAACTCTATGTTGGCATCCAATGCCCAACTTGCCTTCGACGGGAATTTGTTCGAAGGTACTCGGGCTTGGTATTACAGCGTGGCCGGAGGGACGGAAGCAACTTTCCGCTTGCCTATCGAGGGGCCAAAATGCCGTATGAGCTTCAGCTTCTGCACCTGGTACTTTCAGGTCAACCAGACACCATACTTTGTTACAAAGTATTCATGCATTGAGAGTATCAATGCAAATCTCGAAGCAAAGTCGGGGTCCGGAAAACGCTCG
>JAVJIF010013614.1:0-57979 GCA_038442645.1 Agave tequilana | reverse complement strand
TGAAATTGTTAAAAAAAATAATGGCATACTTGTAATAATTTTTGGGGTGCCTTCATCATTCTTTGGGGTGGAAATATCCGCACCCCTCCAGATTCAGTGGGGTAGATCTAGAGTCATAACAATCTCACTGTTACCCTTTTGTTTTCATAGAGGGGAGGTAAGAGGAGAATTTTGAACAAAAGAATCACACACCATGTGGAGTTCTTGTCCTTTGTATTGGAAAACAACTTGTTTCTTCTCTTCAATTGGGGACCATGGTTCTTCTCTAATGAGTCTATAGTTGTTTTCTGTCGATTCGGCGCAAATGATTACATCCGATGAAAAGAGAGTGACTCGGCCATGAACAGCCTGACATCTTGATGCCAACCGTCATGCACTTGAATGGTAATCTTTCAGCATTTAATGTGATGCTAGATATGTATTAGATACGAGACATTATATCTGACTATATGATATTGAGCAATTGGTGAGTGATCATATGCCATTGTCCTATAATTAGGTTTGTTTCGCTATCTTAAGATCCATCAACCCCAGAAATTTATAAGATTGTTCTTGTATGTATCTCATGATTTTCACATACAGGGTGTCTGTATATCGGTCGTAAAATTTTATATATCTAGTCTTTATTTCCTTTCAGTGAGTTCTTTTTTTGTTTTTTTGTTTACTGCTTGTTAGCTGGCTAATGCCCATGTTGATCAGGTGCCTTGTTTATTAACCCTTTTGTTGTTTCAGGGTTAAGTTTTGTGAAACAGTCACATACTTCATATTTTCCCAATCAGCTGGAATCATGTGTCCATTGTTGATTAATTAATTAATCTTTCAGTTGTTTCAGGGTAAATAATTAAGGCAATTAAAGAATTAATGGGAGGTCATGTGTCCCTAGTAGGGGTGCCATCGGATCGGATACGGATCGGAAATTACCTCTACCATATCCATATCCGCACCCAATCTTCGGATACGGATACGGATACAGATATTGGCGGATGTGAAAAAATGATATCCGTATCCGCCAAAATCGGATATCAGATATAAATCGGATATTAGCGGATCGGATGCGGATACTAATCGGATATGTTAAAAATGGATATGGTTAAAGATAAATTAAACAGAAATACTTATATTACTTTTTATCTCATCTATTACAATATTAAATGTGATACATACTATGATATTATTGTGTACATATCAATACATTCATCGTATTCATTGTCATTTGACTTTTATAACAATAGATTACACGTCCTCCGGTGCTAAATGCCGATTCGGATACCATGGTTGATGTCGAAATACTCAAAATATCATGTGGTGCTCTTACAAGAATCGAATAATTTTAATTATTACTTTTTCACCAACTCAAAATATCAAAATTAATACCTTATTCTATTGAAGAGTAGTCTTCTCCATACCGATATCATTATGAAGCACGCAACATTCGGATATCGGATCGGATACGAATAAGATATTACTTTTACCATATCCGTATCCGCACCTACCTTTCGAATACGGATACGGATACACAATATTGACGGATGTGAAAAAATGATATCCTTATCCGGATTGGAGGCGGATTCGGATGCGGATATCCGCGGATAATCCGTATCCGGTGCACCCCTAGTCCCTAGGTTAGGTCTAATTTTTTTAACTAATGTTCCTTCTAAAGTATCTTGCATGTGTGGGTTTATTAGTATAATACTGGTGATTAATATAAACCAACAGAAGAAGGAAGCTTCCTTGCCTAGGAGTTAGGCTGAACCTGGGGTGCACTCAATTGAGATTATGTGCTCTCAGGTGTAGGTTTTATTTGTCTCTTCGTGTGCGTGTGCGTGTGAGAGAGAGAGAGAGAGAGAGAGAGAGAGAGAGAGAGAGAGATTATTTTAATTCATAGAGCTTTTTTCTGTCTCTTAATTCATAGAGCTTTTTAATTCATAGAGCTTATTTTAATACATCTCTTTCTGTTGGGATGTGCCCGGATTCTTGAGAGAGCTTATTTTAAGTCATCTCTAGAAAGAGAGCTTATCTTAATTCATCTCTTTCTGTTGGGATTGTGTCTGGATTCTTGTTGTTCATCACAAATCTACAACTGTTGAGACAGTAGGTTCATGTGCTGTGCGTGACTTTTGGGCCAAGAATTCTTCTTACTTGTTGCTGCCAGCTCCAAAAAGTGCAACCTTGTTTTACTCTCTTGATTATGAATTTAATGACTATTTGTTGCAATGGATGTCGGTGGTTATGTTAGAATTTAAAAAAATCACCGACGTTGTGTGAAACTATAATTGCTGCAGTTCAACCTCGTCTTCACTTAACCAGGTCTCACTGTGCTGTGGGTGTTGCTGTGTGATTCATGTACTCGGGATGGATCTGGAACCTTAGAGTGAAAACGGCTTATGGTTTTGGTCAATTACAATGGGCCAATGCTAATGATTATCATGCTGTGCATGAACCCTAATCATTGACCCAGCGCATATGATTTTCTGTTGAAACTAAGAGTCCATACCGTACATTTTAGAATTTTATAACTTGTAAGGTAATAATATATCAATCGGAGAACGAGTATATTTGATATTTGTTTAGACTCGTAGGCGGGTAGGTAAACCGAAGGTTAGGTTTGAGCCGTCTCTACGCGCCCCGTTCTGTTGTCGCGTGGGCTGTGCTTTCCCGTCTTATGTTGTGGGTAGAATGGGCATTTCCTATTAGTTAGTATAAAATTTAAAAATGATTTTCGCATTTCAAAACTATTACCTTGCCTTTTATTTTGTGAAAGGATATAATAAAATAAAAATATGCAGAAGAAGCTGTATTTTTGACAGCACTGTGCTATAGGTGTAAAAGTTGGTCTCAATGTTCATTTCATGTGCGCGTGTCACTGTACGCACATGATAAAACTTCTTTGCAGTGAGTAAGACGTCTGAAATTCAAATCTCACTTGCATCATGTTATAACTTATATTTCAATGAAAGAGAAAAAAATGATACATCATGGAACCTAACTTAAACCTATACAAGAATCTATTCTACTCTCTACTTGATCGTCTTCAGAGACTAGGTAAGTCGTAGCAACGGATCTAACGTATATGAGCACGAAAGAGGTAAGTAAGAATTTTTAGTTTTCTTTTAATTCTTAGTTTAGAATTTTGCTTTAAAACTAATATTCTTTTCTATTTTAGTTTTTTTTTTTTTTTTTTTGTAAATAAAACAACAACCACAACATCATCATTTTTTTCTTTTATCATCTTCTTCGCATCTTCTAACTTAAACTCATCTTTTTTGCTTTCTTTTTCTAAATCTGAGAAGAAATCTTACATATTTTTGTAAACTTAAAAAAAAAAAAAACTTACTTAAAAGCTTCCAGCGCTAGTCCCTTCTTAGGGATCACGACCCGCATAGTCACTTGCTATCCCGGTAGTATTGAGAACTTGCACTTCTATTTTGTATTTATGAAATTTTATATTTCTGTGTGGAGGTTCCAACTCAATTAAAATTTTGACGCCGTTGTTAAGGAACGAACTCGAGTCACTGGCGGGAATACTCCTACTATACTACAACTTATATTTCAATGAAAGGGAAAAAAAAAATGGTACATCGTGGATGTTAGATTTCAGAGGCTAGGATTCGGTGTGGCTAACCTGATGAGCAAACAGTGTGAACCTAGTGTGTGAAACCTAAAGAGTAAATACATATATATTTTTTGATAATCAACATGTCTCCCTCGGGGATTCGAACAGACTTAAGAGAGCAAACTCAAGGTCTAGCAGCCGATGGGCACAGTTAGGGGACGGGGTAATACATATATAATAGCTGCTTCAAATTTCCTGTATTTCTGTTGGGCTAGTATGTTGTTTGGCTCAATTTGCAATCCCAATTTGACTCTGCAGTGTTGATCATGTGAAGGGTCCGAGGCCCCCAACTGTGAATGGGCCTTCTGCTCATGGGACTCATGATTATTTATTGTTCTTTTCTTTCTTTCCTGTCAAGCTTTCAGCCATGGCCATTAGAAAGTATCGAAATTACAGTATATTCAGGTATCAAAAATCAAATTTTAGATTTAGATGTCAATTTGTGTGTTCAAGATAGTACAAAGTGTTTAAACAAGGATACTACAATCACAAATTCATGACTCTGGATTTTTATTTTATCTCAAAATTTTTGAACAGCTCACACCAACACTGATCAATTTTTGATCAATTGTTTTTAGGGTCTCTGTTATACTTACTTTGAGATCCTATATTCATTATTTTATTTGTGGGCCATTAATGTTTTAGTTTCCTTCATTATCGTAATATACAATATAAACATAAGTTGAGAGAAGCATTATAGATTCTTTTGTAAATATATATATATAAATTTCTAAATACTAATTTGCACATTATTTATTACCTTTGATTTGTTGGCCAAATTCATGAACTTTACATTGCCGTTACCTTTTGCATGAGAGATTGGAAGCAATCACGTGAGTTTTTTCTTTTAGGTTTTTTTATAATTCGTACATTTTTTTTTCAAATGCTTTCTAAATGATTATATTTAATACTTGATCTCCTTAAAACATTGGGAGACTTAGAAATTCGCCCCTATATGTTATTTTTCAGAAGAAATTGCTCCATTTTTTATTAAGTGTTCTTTAATTAAATACTCTTAATATTTGGATGATTAAATCTCACCCTCAAGTTAATCTCTCTCTCTCTCTCTCTCTCTCTCTCTCTCTCTCTCTCGCATTATACTCCCCAGCTTTTGCTATGGCCCCACCGTGGAAATTAAGGCCAGATAACCAAATAACCGGATTTGAGTTCATCCCAAAAATATGTTTTAGATTCTTAAAATTATGTCTAATAGCCTGATTGTTGGGTACAAATACTAAAGGGGTAAATTGCAGATACATCTCTAGAAACAGAGTTCCACTAGAGAAGGGAAAAAAAAAACTTTATTAAAATTTTAGAGTACAACGAGAAACACTCACGCTTCTCGCTAAGAAAATTGCAAGCCTAGAACAGCAAACCCTTATCGTTTAAACTTCTCTCACGATTCTCTATCTTTTTCGCGATTCAAGCTTAGAATACATTGAAGGCCACTCCCAAGAGGTTATTTATAACCCTAAGACCATCCTAGTCTTTCACAAACTCTAGCAATACATAAACTCTAGCAATACGAATAGCATCGCCTCACAAGAGAAGAAAACTCGAGTCAACTCAAATTGAAAACAGATCCAGACAAGAAAATTGCCAGAACCGTCTTATTATTCGACTTATGTGCCAGATTAGTCGACTAATGAGTGAATTAGTCAACTAATAAATGCTACAAATCGACTAATAAGATGTCCCACTTTCTTTTTGCGCCATTAGTCGACTACTGAGATGTCAGTAGTCGATTAGTCTGCTACTACTTTTCGTGTTCATTCGTTCCTTGACTTCTAAAGCTTCGTCTACCTTCACAGTGTATTCGAGTCATAATCCTAACAATCTCCCTGTGACTTGAATACGTCCAAGTTCAAGAATAGTCATCATGCTCCATGTGCTCACGTCAATGTACAATTGAACAAATCTTGACTTCATCTCCATCTCACTTTCTCTCTCCATAACCCTCTCATATGGTTCACAACTAGATTAGATCGAATAAGTTTAGACCCAACTTGAACTTGATTACCCAATGATCTCCTTGATCCACGCAAGATTTATGAGAATTTACTCTAACACAGGAGTAATGATCTGGACTTTCTTATTGTGCCGGCGCTGCTTAGTCCCAATCTGCCTTCGGGGTAAAATTGAACGTTCGAGCTCGAAACTATTGCAGTCTCCGATTGTTTCACAACCTTCAATCTTGAAGCCAATGATAAATGCAATCCACCAATTGTAACTCTAAATTTCGCAACATGTAAACACTGCCAACATGCTCGGCCTGAAATTTCATCTTTGAAAACTTTCATAAGATCATCTTCAAAACTGAAATTGAACTCTTCTCCATGTAGGGCTCCAAGAGAGATGAGATTGAATCTTGTTTCGGGAACATGACGAACGTCTTAAAGAGTAGTGATGCATCCATCATGGGAATAAAATTGGATTGTTCCTTCACCAATCACCTTGCTCATAGAAAAATTTCTCATGAAGATTGTAACACCCCGCTTCCCGAATACGTACTTAGTTGCGTATTCATATTTTCTGATCATATTTTTGATTTACTTCCTATATTTGTTTTGTATTATGAGTTATTTATATGATCGTTTTGCCTTGGATCTGGATTCGTGAACTCGGAGTCAGCCCTACTCTGAACCGGGGGACCGATCCTAGAGTATTACTCGATTTGGACTTTCTGGTATTCTGATTTGACCGATTTCAGTTTCAAATATCATTTTCCAATATTCTAGATTTTTCTTGATTTCTTGGAATTTTCCTGAATTAAGTTGTAAATCTTCAAACCGGGGTCGACCAATACTGCTGCTTGATTCTTGAATTTTTAATTTACAAACGGAGTTGAAATTCTAAAAACGACTTTCCTTTAACTTCTTAAAATCACATTTTCTATCTAAATACTTTTCTGAGAATTTTTAAATTTATCAAAATTCCCCTGGATTTGGTGTCGGCCAGTATCACTGGTTGATTCCAGGAATTTTAGTTTACAATTGGAATCAAATTTTTAGATTCCGCTTTCATATTTCTTCTTAGAATTATACTTTCTCCTTTCTGGCATTTTCTGAGATTTTTCTGATTTTATCAAAATCCGGCCGACCCGTATAGCCCGGTATTGACGGTTGACTTCAAAATTTTTATTTCGAAAATGAGATTGAATTTCTAAAAACCGATTTCACCAAAAATCTTTATATAATATTTATTATTTTTGAGAATTTTTAGGAAGCTTTCCAAACTACTTCATTTTTTGGACTTTTCCAGAGTTTTTGGTGTTTTCCCAGATACCGGAATTTTATCCAGACATTTTACTTTTCTCTTTTTTTATTTTTCTCTCTCCTCGCTAGACGCGAGTTCCACCAACCTGGATTCCGCATTTAATGCAGAGATGCTCTCCATACTGCATTTAATGCTTGAGCTGCAAGATCAATTCTGAACCATGCTTTTTGTCCTTTCTGTTAAAAGCAAATCTCGCATTTTTCCTCCCGAACGCAGCTTTTATTTCCGCGTCTGGCTTTGTTTCGCCTAGACGCGGATTTTCTCCTGTGGGGACGCAAGTCTCATTGGTGAGAGTAGGGGTGCCACCGGATACGGATTATCCGCGGATATCCGCATCCGAATCCGCCTCCAATCCGGATACGGATATCATTTTTTCACATCCGTCAATATTCGTATCCGTATCCGTATTCGAAAAGTAGGTGCGGATACGATTATGGTAAAAGTAATATCTTATTCGTATCCGATCCGATATCCGAATGTTGCGTGCTTCATAATGATATCGGTATGGAGTAGATTATTCTTCAATAGAATAAGGTATTAAATTTTGATATTTTGAGTTGATGAAAAAGTAATAGTGAAAAGTATTCGATTCTTACAAGAGCACCACATGATATTTTGAGTATTTCGACATCAAGCATGTCATCCGAATCAACATTTAGCACCGGAGGACGTGTAATCTATTGTTATAAAAGTCAAATGATAATGAATACGATGAATGTATTGATACGTACACAATAATATCATAGTATGTATCATATTTAATATTGTAGTAGATGAGATAAAAAGTAATATAAGTATTTCTGTTTAATTTATTTTTAACCATATCCATTTTTAACATATCCGATTAGTATCCGCATCCGATCCGCTAATATCCGATTTATATCTAATATCCGATTTTGACGGATACGGATATCATTTTTTCACATCCGCCAATATCCGTATCCGTATCCGAAGGTTCGGTGCGGATATGGATATGGTAGAGGTAATATCCGATCCGTATCCGATCCGATGGCACCCTAGGTGAGAGGCTTTCCAATGGCAATATTATATGTATATATCATAATCCACATATATATATATATATATATATATATATATATATATATATATATATATATATATATATATATATATATATATATATATATATATATATATATATATATATATATATATATATATGAGAAAAATGTATATCAGCCCGCGGGCTGAGAGTACTCTCTCAGCCTGCGGTGACGTGGCTCGATTTGTTACCTTACTGACTTGCGGCCCGCTTTTAGGGAGAAGTTAAATTACCAAATACCCTTATGATAACTTTTCCTTATTGTTTATTATTATTTTTTCCCCCTTTTATTTTGCCGCTCTTTATAGGATATAAATTACTTTTCGCCTTATTTCTTTACCTCTTTTTTGAAAGATCTAGTTTCTCCTTTTCAGCCTGGGATAAATTTTTTTTGAAAATATAAAATCTTTTCAGATCAATGTTTTCAGCCTGCGATAAAATTCTACTTTATAGTTTATTTTTTTATATATAATGTAGTCAGAGTCTTTGTCGCATTGTACATTTAAACTGCGACCTTAGTCAAAGACTTTGGTCGCAGTGTACATGGTTAAATGCGACCAAGGTCGCAGTGTTGTTATTGATAAAGATGGCCAGCAACTGCAATCTAAGGTTGCATTACATGGACTGCGACTTTGGTCGCAGTACGTTAAGAATTTCCGCCTTCTTCAGAGTCTCTAACAGGGGCCTGCCTCCATGGATGAAGATGACCCTATGCACGAAGATGACCCAGAGCTTGATTGTCCTTTTCAGGTTCGCTGGGCCTCTGGGAGTATATTTTGGCCGGTGAACTTGATCGATGTTCGTCCACAAGGGAAGAAGTCATGGTCCTCGACGTCCACAGTTTTTTAATACACGGGGACCTCAATAACACCACTGCTCTTATTCAACAAGGGCTCTTTTGATGTTTAATCTTCTTTGTACTGCTATATTGTAACACTCAATCTTATTGTATAAGAGAGCGTTTTTGTATCATTTTCACATGCTGGGACATAAATAAAAAGACTTCAATAACACCACTGCTCTTAGTCAACAATGGCTCTTTTTGATGTTTAGTTTTCTTTCTACTTATATATTGTAACACTCAATCTTATTGTATAAGAGATCGTTTTGTATCATTTTCACATGCCTGGAGATAAACGCGTGGACATAAATAAAAAGCATATTTGTTTTTTAATAAACTACGACCTTTGTCGCAGTCATGCATTGCAAATAAACAACTTGGACCAGAGACGACACTGCGACCAAAGTCGCATAAGACTATCAGTGCAAACAGAAAGAACTACGACCAGGGGCGACATTGCGACCAAAAACTGCGAATAAGCAACTGCTGCGGTGACGTGTCACCTCGTCGCAGTGTTGTTGTTAATTAAGACTAAAGACCAGCAACTGCGACCAAGATTGCAGATTATTTTTTTTAAGACTGCGGCCATCAACTGCGACCAAGGTCGCAGTGTTGTTGTTGATTATTTATAAAGACCACCAACTGCGACCAAGGTCGCAGTGATGTACTGTTTTGGAGTAAGAGTAAAGACCAGCAACTGCGACCAAGGTCGCTGTGTATTTTATTAAGACTAAACACCAACAACTGCGATCAAGATCGCAGTTTATTTTATTAAGACTACGGTCAGAAACTGCGACCAAGGTAGCAGTGTTGTTGTTGATTAAGACTAAAGTCCAGCAACTGCGACCAAGGTCGCAGTGTATTTATTAAGTCTGCGTCCATGGTCGTAGTATTTCAACCAATACATAGTAGTAAAAAATGTAATTCATACAATTAACTGTAGAAAACAGATTTATATATATTTAAAAAGAAAAACAAAATACAATTTTTTTAACTTCTAATCGTCGTCATCACCATCGTAATCAGATTCGTCGTCAAGAATCATGCTTTCGTCTTCTGTCTCTTCCTCCTCTTCAGGTACAGTCTCATCGTCGCTTTCTTCCTCTTCATGTTTGTGTTTTGGTTCATCAATGAACTCCCAGAAAGGGTCGTCTGTATCAAGCTCAGATTCTGACCGTAGCGAGACATTGTTTCAGAACTAAACATAAAATCATCATTTGATGATTGGCTTCTTCTGGTGAAGACGGTGGTGATGGTGAAGACATTGTTTGAATGTATTGGCTTCTTTCCGGTGAAGACGATGGTGATGGTGAAGACATTTTTTGAATGTATTTTCCGAACAGTGAGAGTAACGAGTTTGAGCAAAAATAACTTAGTATGTTTTTAATCCTTTGCTCATGACCCTTTATATATTTTTAATCCCGGAATTCCAAAAGGTTTAAGCTCTCGGACCACGTGAATATCTCTCAAATATATTTTCTATCTTTTCCCAAAAACTGTATACTTCCTAGGTGACTGTTCAGTTATCCAAAACAGTTTAAAAGTTAATACACTATAACTTTAAATTACTTTGAACTTCAAAACAGTACATTAATGCGACCAAAGTCGCATTGGGAACTGAGAAATGATTAACTGCGACCATAAATTGCATCCGTAGTAGGATTACGACTATAGTCGCAGTGTTTAAGAGCAGCAGTCGCAGTTTGGATATGTAATTAAAAGAGCTTATAAGTTAATATAGTGAGAAAGAGACCTTACAAAAAAGTAGAATTAAAAGCTTTTAAAAGAAGACAAAATATAATTGAATATCAGAAGATCAGGAAATCCTAATCCTCATCATTATCACCATCATAAGCAGATTCATCGTCTTCATTCTTCTGCTCATCCTCTTCATCACTTATTTCCTCATCATCTTGCTGTTTTTTGAGGTTTTTTTGTTTCACCGATGAACTCCCAGAATGAATCGTCTCTATCAAGCTCTTCGTCTGACCCGTTGCTAGGAAGCGAGCCTACAGCATCAGAGGACATGCTTTCATCAAGCATGTCTCCGTCAAGTGACAGAGGAATAATGTCTTCTTCACTAACCCACATGAAAACTTCATTATCATCATGAATAGGAGAATCAGTTAATACATATTTGATGTAGTGAGATAGTCAAAAGGAGTGAAGTCCAGACTGGTATCAGATTCACTAGAATATCCTGAAGACAAAGGACCGGTGGGGGAACGATTGAAGTTGAAATCTAAGTGTTCAGAAGAAGAAGAGGGGAAGACATGATTCAAGAATGAATTTTTTTGAAAGTTTTTGAAATCAAATTGAAAAGGAAGAGCAAAAATATAGTTTTTAGGTATGAGATAATATACTAGTAACAAGCGTTATATAAAGGTGAATATTGTGGAAGAACATGAATAGTAATAATAATTGTTAGAGGTGATGGTTGAGTATGGTAAGAAGTGGTAAAAAAAAATTATATTAATTGAAGATTTATTGCGGGAGAATCCGAAGTACAAATTAACTTTTTATAGAATTGTTTGCCTATATCTTTAGATTACGTATGGTGCACATCTTTTCTTTCTCGAGATTAACATTAGTGCATCTCTTTTTTCTAGACTGGTGTTGTATCACGGTAGATATAATATTAATTACTTCTTTTACATAAGGCATGAGAAAGAAGATTGCGAATTTGGTCGCAGTACCGAAGGAGGTCGCATTGCTATACGATAGCATTTTTTGTCTGGTATTCTTTATTCTGTATTAAGTCTGCGACCATGGAATGTTTTTTTACTTTTCAATGCTAGAAGTCGCAGTCGTCATATAAAAGGGGAATTTTTGTCAATTTGTTTCACGATTGTTTAGGCGAGATTTTTTTGTTTTTTTTGGCGCCCACACTCTACGACCGATGTTGGCCTATATTCAGCCACGTCCCGCAGGCTGAGAAACTCTCTCAGCCTGCAGGCTGAGGTACAGTAAGCCCTATATATATATATATATATATATATATATATATATATATATATATATATATATATATATATATAATATATATACACCCCACTTCTTTCTCTCTCATTCATTTCCTTTCTTTCTTCTTCATCTTCAACAGCCAACGAAATGGCAGCCCAAAAACAGTAGCCAAGCCTTCTCTTTGGCCGGCCATCCACCCTCCATCTCCACCAACTTCTCCACCTTTCTCCCCTCCATCTCCTCCTCCATTTCCAACAACAACAACCATAACACCACCACCACACCACCTTCTTCTTCATCTCTTTCTACCAAACAACCCATTAACCTCCAGAGCTTCACCACCATTCCCACCACCATCTACACCACCTTAGCCACCACCAACTGCGTCATCTTCCTCTCCTCGTCGTACTCTTCCTAATGAGCTATAGCTTCGCTCTTCGAAACCCCTTTTGGAAAAACTCCAAATTTTTCAAATGAACTATACTTGCACCCCACTAATGGTTTGGATTTGGAGCTTTGGCCGACCATCTCCGGCCACTTCCGGCCATCTCCGGCCGCCGCCGGCGAGGCCCGGCCGGCCATCCTCCCTTCCCCCTTCTTTCTTTCCTTTCCTTCTTTCTTTCCTTCTTTCTTTCTTCATTTCCTTCTTTCTTTCTTTCTTTCTTTCTTTTCTTCCTTTATTTTCATCCTTGTGTCTTCCAAAACCTACGTCCCTCTCTCCCCCCATCCATGCGTCTCTCAGTTTCTCATCTCTCTGTCTCTCTCTTTCTCTCTGTTAATTGCTAAACGCAGAGTTCACCCCGCGTCTAAGCAATTCCATAACGCGAATCTTCGCGTTCTTGACATTTGTATAACGCGGCCTTCACGTTCTTGTATCGACGCAACGCGAAGCCCATGCTCGCGTCTGTGTCCTTCTCGTGTCAACGCGACGCGGAGCTCATGCCCGCGTCTGTGTTCTTCTCGTGATAACGCTACGCGGAACCCACGTCCGCGTCCGCGTTCTTCTCGTGTTATAACTTGAACGCGGGTCTCGAACCTCGCATTTGTGGCATCTACGCGACGCGACTCCCGCGTCTGCGACCCCCGCGTCTCACTCTCAAACCCGCTCTCCCTGTACACTCTCTCTCCGTGGACTTCTCTCTCTAGCTCTCACTTTCTCTCTCCTCTCTCTCATTCTCTTTCTCTCTCTTGATTTTCTCCTCTCTCTATCACTTTCTCTCTAATGCGTTGAAGCGTTGATTTCCTGAATTCCGGAGATCAGGTATTTCACTGTGTTTTCTAAAGATTTAGGCAAGTGTTCTCGCTTTCCTCTTGGCTTTTCCGCTTCGTCGGATCGACTTGGTTGTCTTATGTATTTGTGTCTGGAACTAACACCTTCTCTGCAGGTACCCTAACCACTGGGTACAACCTTTGAGGTTTAAAGTCCTTTGGGCTTTCTCTATGCTACGCCTGGTAGGCGGACCTAGCGTCAACACTTTACCGCTTACTCCGTTCGAGTGTAATTACCCATGAGCATGGCTTTCCGTGAGTAGTAGTATAGCGTTCATACGCTTACTGCGACACGTGTGTCTAGCTACGCTGCGAGTGGTAACCACACCGAGCGTGATAGCATTTAGTGTTGTACATTAGCTTCGCTCCAGCTTGCTCAGCTCTGCTTGATTGTGCTCAGCTATTGTTCTATCACTTGTCAAGTACTTGCTTGATATGTTAACACTTGATATGCTATTACTTGATACCTATCATCTACCATGCTAATACCTGACACCTGTCTATATCACTTGTCAACTGATGTGTCATCACCAGACACCCGAGTTACCACTTGACACTTGCTTCTTGCTATGACATGACTTATCACCTGCCCCCTGACATATTAATACTTGACCTGTGATTATCATCGTTACGGGAATACTAAACTTGTTATCCTGTATTATATATACAGTGATCTGAATCTATATACTCATGTACTCCTGAATTTCTGATCATGTCTTGTACCTGCTATTCCCATAAATTGATAATTACATAATAAATCATAAAAAGGAACAACTTGCATCGGGTCGAGGGAAACTTGCGGCTATCAATATATGTTCGTGTTTACAGTGGTACTAGGTATATTGTGCAACTAAAACTTCCGGTCTGACCTGTGGGCCTCCAGGCGACCGAGGGGAGTGCTGGCTCCCTCCTTCCTGGTACCATCTTGATAAGGGCATTCTATAAGACCCTCCTGTACGCCTTGCGGCTGGTTCCGAGCACCAATAACGGAACGTCCTGGACCATGGTCCCGGGCATGCACGGGACCCACTGTAAACATTGTTCGTTGATACCTCCGTTGGTTTCCAATAACAACCTTGCTTTACTCAGATGTGGATATATGTGCGCTGGGACGCTAGTTCACATATCTTGACATCGGGGTAAGACGAGTAATAATAATAATAAAAGATGCCAGCTATGGATCCGTAGTATGCTTTGCCATATTTGATTGTATCGGGTTTTATTTTGGATTTCTGGTTTTATGATTATTATACTATGCCTGCTTACTTCCTGCTTCATCACCCGTGTTCTATTCCATTAGTCTCCTGCTCTTATCTAATCATACTATGAGTCTTCCCTACTTGATACCAATTGCTGTATATCTACTTGCTCTTGCATGCTTGTGCCTACGACACGATTTTCATGTTTATGATCCAGATTTATCGATACACATGTGCTTATCCATACTCGCCATCTGGCTTTCGCATCACCACTCGCCTGGGAGTTCTGACTCCTCTGGATCCTCATGTCCAGGTCATGGAGCTTGGAGCGTATGGATTCTCCCAGTTGTTGATCAGAGTGGCGCAGCGGTAGCGTGGACCTCCAGTAGACCGTCCAGAGCCCCATCCTTCCTGGCCCCCTTGTTCAGCTCTAGAGTTTTCTTGTTATGACTCTGAGCCTCCATTTATACTGTTCATACTTGTACATCCTTGTATTCTCGCAATTGCGCCATATTGGTGATGTAATATTATTGTAATATTGTGTCACATCTGGTGATAGCTTTGTAATTGTACTCTATTGTTGGAATGTATAATGCACCACGTGCTTCCGCACTCTGATTCTTACCTGTGCTGATGCTTAGCGTATATACGTGAGGGTATTTCTGACCTGCGTATATACGTCGCAGTAACGTCTCCGTACCCGCCGGAACGGGGCGTTACAGGGTGGTATCAGAGCCTAGGCTCTCACATCCTCAGTACAACCAGCCGGCAAATTAATGGTAAAGAAATTTGCAACTGGAATGCATGAGTCATGGTTATACAATCCAACTGCAAGTACAAAGTTATCCATTCTCTCTTGATAATCTTACCCTTGAATTCTGAAGTTCTCCCATCCTTTCATACTTCAGTTTCTCGTTATTCTTAGACCAACTCGGACATGAAAAGACGGGGAAATCATAACGGTTCTAGTTCTTCTTAGAGTGGCCCTAATGGAGGAAGTATTGATTTGAGATGATTTCTGCAAAATATGATGAAAGATTAACAAGAACAGATGAAGGTCCCGCACCAAGGATTATAGGTTGCACTCCGGGAACAGAAGCCAGGCAACATGTCGGATTTCAGGAAATTACAGCCGGCAATCTTTTCGGGCATGGAGGAGCCCTGGATGCATAGCAGTGACTGGTAAACATGACAGATTTTCTGGAGGCAACTCGAATCCCTGACGAGAACCAAGCGAAAATGACCAAGATTCAGTTAAAAGATGTAGCTAAGACATGATGGTTGGTGGAAGCAGCGAGACTGGAAAAGCCCATCACTTGGGACCAGTTCTCGAAGAATTTTTATGAGAAGATTCTTCTCTGTAATAGCTCAGAAAGAAATAAAAGAACGATTTATCAAATTGCAGTAAGAAGATTGAACTATAAATAAGTACACTGTAAAATTCCTAAGGCATAGTCAGTTGGTATCTTACATGGTGGCTGACAAGGAGAACCGAGCAAGTAAATTTTAGTGAGAAATGAAGATGAGGATTAAGATGTCTCTTATTCCCAAGCAGCCCAAGAAGTATTCTCAAGTTTTTTTGTCATCATCTAGGAAGTAGAATGGACCCGGAGAAGGAAGATCAGGATGAGATGCAGATGAAGTTGGCGAAGAGACCCTCTTATTTGATGGAAGTGAAGGCTCAGATAGGCTTCTGGATGCCCACTGGCTGAACCATCCCTCCAAACTTGCCCTCAACATATGACGTGTAGGTATTGTCTGAAGCTGGGCACCTACAATACAACCGCCAGAAAGATTATGAATTATGTCATATATGGGTCCGGAGATTAGTTGAAAAGCGACTGTCTATTTAAGGAGACAGAGAACATCGCACCGATCAGATCAATTCATCCAGTATCACCATTGGAAGAGAATTCAAGACCTACTGGCAGAGTAAACTCACTTCATCCTCCAACATCAAGCATAAGTTAGGTACAAAAGAGATCAAGAACTAGGGCACATGGTAAAAGGAGGCAAGCATATTATCTAACTGAAGAGGAAGTCAGGATGCTCAATATCTGAAAAAGGAACCCTGAAAGTACTAACCGTAACCATTATCCCCATTTTTAACATGTCCGGGAGTTGATAAATTCTCTATATCATATCATTCTCATTGCACTATCATCACCAATCCTAGTCCGTCCGTGTCTACCTCCCCAATTTCATGATTTCTATCTCTTCTATTTTTACTATTCTGATTTTTGTAATCTTTATGCCAACTTAAGATATGCGTAAACTAGTGAGGTAACAGCAGGGCAGATATGGTTCGTTCTCATTATGTTCTGGCATTCCTCGACTCTGGTACATCACATTGTCTTATATTGGATAGATCTTCGGCTTCGCATTTTATTCTTGTATTTATGGATACATCATGGGAGACCAGTACATCAAGCGGAGTAGTTATCGCTTATATAATCAGATAGACTGTATCATTACATGAGGAGTGTCAGTATAAAACAGTATTTCAGAATCAGGACTTCTGGCAGATAGAGTTATGATATTTTCTATTTCTATTACTCCAATAGCGATCATGATTTCTTCAACTATGTTTATAGGACTCAGGTATTCTCAGAGCTGATCTGCCGTCAGGTTATTATTTAGAAGACAGCATTCGGGACACGTTTCGGTTATTATAATTTCTTGATCGTGTTCTCAGAGCCACCAACCCCTAGCAGCCTTTATATGTTTGGTGGACCACGAACCCCGCTAGCCTTGCCAGGCGAGGGTCGGGCTCTAGTCACCCATGGACCTAACCGGGTGTGAGATTCGCTGCACCCAGGTGCTTAGCATTTAGCGTTGTGTTACGCGCTGGCCTTGCTGCGTGAGCTTCGCCATATGCGAGCCTCGCAGAGCATTGGCTTCGCCGCACCCTAATGCTTAACGCCTGAGCTGTGTTACGCGATAGCCTCACCTAGGCTTGACTTTGTCTGTGGCTAGTTCCTTCAGTGCTTAGCACTCTAGCCCGTTTCTCAGATTTCTTTTGCCTAGCGTGTTTTCATGGATCCGCTGAACAAGGTTTATCGCTGTATTTGAGCTATCACCACGATCCTTATGAATGATCCACTCGGCCAATCTTGCAGGGCCCAGATATCTTAAATATGTTTCATCTGCAGTCAGGTTATCATTCAGAAGTCAGTATTTAGAATTCTTCAGGGTTATTCTATATTCTTGGCTATGTCTTTCAGAGTTAGCAACGCCCAGTATGCAGAAATTCTTAATTATTGGTCTTCTTGATTCATACTCAGTATTATCAAAGTTTTCCTTACCTTAGGTATTCTGGTCTACTCTCGGGAAACTAGTATGTATGCAGCACATTAGTAATTCTACTGCAGACTCTTTATCAAGGACAACATCATACCATGCAGGATTTTATATTTATGGATTTCAGCACTACGGATTTCTATGGATTTCATCAGCTTTGGTTCACAGTCTGATTGAAGCATTATTGATTATCTCACCAAGTTATCTCACTTTATATTATTCAGAATGAGTTAGTCTTTTGAAGTTCTGACAGTGTTCTTTTATAAGTAGACATCAGATCAGTATTATGATGGCACCGTCAGAGGATGTATATATACGGCAGAAGGGCAGAGATGTCTTAGTCCTAAGTTACCGTTCAGTCGATTTGGGAGAACGGCTCATAGTTATTTGTAACGCCCCGACCCGGCGGGTACGGAGACGTTACTGCAACGTATATACGCAGGTCAGAAATACCCTCACGTATATACGCTAAGCATCAGTACAGGCAAGAATCAGAGTACGGAAGCAAGTGGTGCATTATACATTCCAACATATAAGTACAATTACAAAGTTATCACCAGAGGTGATCCAATATTACATAAATATTACATCACCGATACGCGCAATTGCGAGATTACAAGGAGATATACAAGTATGAACAGTAAACAAGCACTCACGAGTTTACAAAAAGGAAACTCGAGAGGCACACAGGGGGCCTGGAAGAATAGAACTCAGGATGATCTGTTGGAGATCCATGCTTCCGCTGCGCCACTCTGATCAGCAACTGGGATTCTGCAAGCTCCAAGCTCCAGGACCTGGACATGAGAATCCAGGGGAGTCAGATGAAACTCCCCAGGCGAGTGGTGAAGCAAAAGCCAAGTGGCAAGTAAGGGTAAGCATAAGTAAAGCAATAAACCAATAAAGCCGAGGACGAGCAAATTTGATTGTATGGTTTCAGATCACGGCTCCATAAGACTAGTACGTCGAAGGAATAATCCAAACAAAGAAACCCTCATCTATATACCTTTATCTCATGTCACCATAATCCAAGCACATACAACCCGACTGTACTCAGGGCATGATAAGAAAATGAACAGGAGGCAGGTGGATACAAGGGATAAAGCAGAGCATGAGCAGCTAATATAATAATAACCATAAAACCGGAAATCCGATGTAAAATCCAGTACAAGCAATTATGGTGAGGCATATCACAGATTCATAGCCGTTTAAGTTGCAGGCTTCAGTATGCGTCCCATTCCACATACCTCTACTTACAACTTAAAGAGCCGGTTATTATCTTGACACTTATTATTACTCGTCTTACCCTGATATCTAGCTATGTGAACTAGCGTCCCAGCACACATAGATCCATATCCGAGTAAAGCAAGGTTGTTATTGGAAACCAGCGGGGGTATCAACGAACTATGTTTACAGTGGGTCCCGTACATACCCGGGACCACGGCCCAGGATTGTTCCGTTGCTTGGTGGACGGAACCAGCCGCAAGGCTAACAGGAGGGACTTATGTATGCCCTTATCATGATGGTACCAGGAAGGAGGGAGCCAGCACTCCCCTCGGTCGCCTGGAGGCCCACAGGTCAGACCGGAAGTTTTAGTTGCACAACATACCTAATACCACTGTAAACACGAACACATATTGATAGCCGCAAGTTTCCCCCGACCCGATGCAAGTTGTCCAGTTTTATGATTTATTAGATGATTATCAGATTCCAGGAATGAGCAAGAGCAAGTCAGGAATACAGGAATACATGTATATCAGGAGTACTGGTTCGTACTATCATGTATCACATGTGCAACAGGAGTACAGTTGTACTATCAAGATGTAATCAAGATGTCAGGTCATCATTCCCGTTATCGTGATAATCATGAGAGTCAAGTATGTCATGCCGGGTGTCAAGTGATAGCATGACAGGAGGATGATATTTGGCAAGTCACAAGTCATGTCAAGAGATTGATATTAGTCCGGTGGCAAGTCATATCATAACAAGGGGGTCTTGCCAAGGTAGTAGCAGGTCCGATGTTAGGTGATAACACATCAGTTGACAGGTGATATACATGTGTTAAACAGAAATATGAAAATGATAGGTACGAAGTAATGGCACGGTAAGTGTTAAGATATCAGGTAAATACATGGCATGTGATAGAATAGTAGCTGAGCACAATCAAGCGGAGCTAAGCAAGCTGGAAGTACAAACAGCAAACAGTATTTAACACTGGAGCGTCTGGCGAGGTTACCGGGACGACTCGACTGAAGCGCGAGCGATAAATCCGGCAGCAACTCGCCTAGACGAATCTAGTGGTAAAGCGCTGAACGCTGATCATGATAACCAGGCGGAGCTGAACAAGCTGGAGGCACAGGCAGCGAACAGAGTTTAGACACTAATGCGCTCTGCGAGGTTACCGGGACACTCGGATCAAGATACGAGTAGAAAATCCGGGCAGCAACTCGACTAAACGAATTTAGTGAATAAAGCACTGAGCGCTAAGCATGCTCACCAGACGGAGCTGAGAAACCTGACGATCCCAATCACGCCTCTTTCGAGACAGTGACGGACCGGAGGCTGAAGGGTCCAGAGAAACCTGACGGTCCCAATCACGTCTCTTTCGAGATAGTGAGTAACCGGAGGCTGAAGGGTCGGCCATGCGTGGTATAAAGCAGTAAACACATCACAGGCATGGTATGGGTACAAGAATGAAACTACCCTAATACAAGCATTCGTCACAGAGCAATACATGTCCAGATATTGGCACTCGGCCATACACAGATACAGGGACTCAGCCCAATACATAATACATGAAAACATGGAGTAAAACACATATCGATGGAGGCGAGAGCGAGAGCACTCGCATAACCAATAAAATAGTAAGGCAAGAGGATAGCGAGATCACTCGCCTAAATCACCAGAAATGCCGAAAGGTCCGAAATCCACGGAACTCGGGACGCGCCATAATTATGGAAGGAGAGAGTGCACAGGGAGACGCGGGTTTTTGAGGGTGAAACGCGAGGGTTCGCAGACGCGAGAGTTAGCGTCGCGAAAATAGCAGACACGGGAATCACAGACGCGGGAATAGCAGACGCGGGGTTCGCGTCGCAAGAATGGCAGACGCGGGATAGCAGACGCGGGGTTCGCGTCGCGAGAATGGTAGACGCGGAATTGCAGACGCGGGATAGCAGACGCGGGATTCGCGTCGCATAGATGCCACAAAACGCGAGGTCTGCGTTCAAGTGCGGATGCGAGGAAAACGCGGACGTGGACATGGGTTCTGAGTCGCGTTAACACAAGAAGAACACAAACGCGGGAATAGGCTCTGCGTCGTGTCAATACAGAAACGCGCGGAGCGCGTTAAGGGATTGCCCAGACGCGGGGTTGAGATCCGCGTTAGGAAACAAACAGAGAGGAGGAAAGGTGATTCCTTTGCTGCGCCCGACGAAGGGAAGTTCGGCCCCAATCCAAAAGGAGGGTACCGGCCCTAAGTCTTGCCAACGGAGGAGAACGCGGCCCCAATCCAAAAGGAGGGGCCGGCCCTTGAGGAGATGATGGAGCGGTGGTTTTTATGAAGAGGTTTTGATGGTGGTGGTAGTTTTGGAAAAGGTAAAGGAAAAGGTGGAAGCTTTGGTGGAGTTTTGGAGTTGTGGTGGTTTCCATGGAGATGGAGGAGGAAGAAGATGAAGGTAAGGAGTTTGGAGAAGTTATAGTGGTGGTTGTTATGGTGGAGATGAAGAAGGAGTTGGTGGAGGTTAAGGTGTTGGTGAAGAGAAGGAAGAGAAAATGAAGTGAAATGAAGAAGAAAGATTTATATAGGATTTGGATTTGTGAAGGTGATGTAAAAATGGAAAAGAGAGGGGTTTAATTGTAAAGTGGAGGGGTGAGGTGTTTCTCTTGGCCAATCATGGCCAGCCATGGAGATGGGTGAGGTGGAGATATTTTGGAGGAGATATTTTGGTGGAAGGTTGGAGAAGAAAATGGAAGAATGGAGGAGTTTGGAGAATTTGGTGGAAAGAAAAGAAAGGAAAGAAAAAGGAAAAAGGAAAAGAAATGAAAAAGGGAAGATATTCTCTTGGAAGAAAAAGTGGAAATAATTAGAGTGGCGGATTCTCGGGATTCGGTTGCGGATGCGGAAAACTTTCAGGAAAATACCGAAATCGTCCCGAAATCAAGTATCTCAGAACGACCCGCAAAAATTCTCGAAAATCAAGAATATTATTTTAAGAATCATGGTGAAATTCGTTTTAAGAAATACTTTATAGTTTTTAAATTAAAAATCCTGGAATCTGCCACCAATATCGGTCGGCACCGAATCTGGCAGAAATCCGATAAATTCTGAAAATGTCCAGAAAATGAATTAAGATAGTAAATATTATTCTAAGAAAATATGTGAAAGCGGTTTCTCAAAATTTGACTCCATTTGGAAATTAAAAATCCAGAAGTCGGTCAGCGGTGCTGGTCGACACCGGTTTTGAAGATTTTCCATTTTAATTCAGGAAAATTCCAGAAAATCATAGAAAATCTAAAATATGAGAAAATAATATTTGAAACTAAAATCGGTCAAATCTGATTACCGGAAAGACCAAATTGAGTAATACACTAGGATCGGGTCCCCGGTTCAGAGAAGGGCAGACTCTGAGTCCACGAATCCGGATCCAAGACAAAACGATCATATAAACAATTCATAATACAAAACAAATACAGGAAGTAAATCGAAAAATACGATCGAAAAATCTGAATACGCAACTAAGTACGTATTCTGGGAGCGGGGTGTTACATTCCATCCACCTTACAAAAAATTGCGTCCTCGCAATTTCGATAAGGGGTAAAATGAACACAAAGGGGACAAAGGTGGAATTTATACCAATCAAGATATGAAGCACTATAGGTAGGGCTCTCAATTTGACTGAACAATAATCATCCTCCGTACTTCCGGCTGTATACATTTTTGAACGGTACCAAATAATACTGACTGATGTCGTTGCTGTGCAATAGAATTCCAGTTGTACTGCATACTTGATAGCCCTCCGAGAATAAGCCAGAATACTGAAGATAAAGGAAACCCTGATAGTCCTGAGCATAATAAAGAAGACCGATAATTAAGAATTCCGAATACCAGGCATCAATCACTCTGAAAGATAGAATAGAGATTGTAGAATATCCGTAGAGAATTCCGACTGCTGACTTCTGAAAGATAACCAGATCAGGATCCATCTGGAGAATACCGAGCTTTATAGAGTTGGCCAAAGAGATAGCTTCATTCAGAACCAGCCACTACCTTTCTAGTATATCCATATCTTAAGTTAGTATAAAGACTTCATAAAACCAAAACAGGGGAAAGATGGAAGAGATTAGGAATCAAAGGAAAGATGATCAAGAAATAGATAACTCTGCACTTGTAGTTGGAATGTATAACCAGGACTCTTGTATTCCAGTTGCAAATTTCTTTACCATTAATTTGCCATCTGGACGTACTGAGGATGCGAGAGCCTAAGCTCTGATACCATCCTGTAACGCCCCGACCCGGCGGGTACGGAGACGTTACTGCAACGTATATACGCAGGTCAGAAATACCCTCACGTATATACGCTAAGCATCAGTACAGGCAAGAATCAGAGTACGGAAGCAAGTGGTGCATTATACATTCCAACATATAAGTACAATTACAAAGTTATCACCAGAGGTGATCCAATATTACATAAATATTACATCACCGATACGCGCAATTGCGAGATTACAAGGAGATATACAAGTATGAACAGTAAACAAGCACTCACGAGTATACAAAAAGGAAAACTCGAGAGGCACACAGGGGGCCTGGAAGAATAGAACTCAGGATGATCTGTTGGAGATCCATGCTTCCGCTGCGCCACTCTGATCAGCAACTGGGATTCTGCAAGCTCCAAGCTCCAGGACCTGGACATGAGAATCCAGGGGAGTCAGATGAAACTCCCCAGGCGAGTGGTGAAGCAAAAGCCAAGTAGCGAGCAAGGGTAAGCATAAGTAAAGCAATAAACCAAATAAAGCCGAGGACGAGCAAATTTGATTGTATGGTTTCAGATCACGGCTCCATAAGACTAGTACGTCGAAGGAATAATCCAAACAAGGAAACCCTCATCTATATACCTTTATCTCATGTCACCATAATCCAAGCACATACAACCCGACTGTACTCAGGGCATGATAAGAAAATGAACAGGAGGCAGGTGGATACAAGGGATAAAGCAGAGCATGAGCAGCTAATATAATAATAACCATAAAACCGGAAATCCGATGTAAAATCCAGTACAAGCATTATGGTGAGGCATATCACAGATTCATAGCCGTTTAAGTTGCAGGCTTCAGTATGCGTCCCATTCCACATACCTCTACTTACAACTTAAAGAGCCGGTTATTATCTTGACACTTATTATTACTCGTCTTACCCTGATATCTAGCTATGTGAACTAGCGTCCCAGCACACATAGATCCATATCCGAGTAAAGCAAGGTTGTTATTGGAAACCAGCGGGGGTATCAACGAACTATGTTTACAGTGGGTCCCGTACATACCCGGGACCACGGCCCAGGATTGTTCCGTTGCTTGGTGGACGGAACCAGCCGCAAGGCTAACAGGAGGGACTTATGTATGCCCTTATCATGATGGTACCAGGAAGGAGGGAGCCAGCACTCCCCTCGGTCGCCTGGAGGCCCATAGGTCAGACTGGAAGTTTTAGTTGCACAACATGCCTAATACCACTGTAAACACGAACACATATTGATAGCCGCAAGTTTCCCCCGACCCGATGCAAGTTGTCCAGTTTTATGATTTATTAGATGATTATCAGATTCCGGGAATGAGTAAGAGCAAGTCAGGAATACAGGAATACATGTATATCAGGAGTACTGGTTCGTACTATCATGTATCACATGTGCAACAGGAGTACAGTTGTACTATCAAGATGTAATCAAGATGTCAGGTCATCATTCCCGTTATCGTGATAATCATGAGAGTCAAGTATGTCATGCCGGGTGTCAAGTGATAGCATGACAGGAGGATGATATTTGGCAAGTCACAAGTCATGTCAAGAGATTGATATTAGTCCGGTGGCAAGTCATATCATAACAAGGGGGTCTTGCCAAGGTAGTAGCAGGTCCGATGTTAGGTGATAACACATCAGTTGACAGGTGATATACATGTGTTAAACAGAAATATGAAAATGACAGGTACGAAGTAATGGCACGGTAAGTGTTAAGATATCAGGTAAATACATGGCATGTGATAGAATAGTAGCTGAGCACAATCAAGCGGAGCTAAGCAAGCTGGAAGTACAAACAGCAAACAGTATTTAACACTGGAGCGTCTGGCGAGGTTACCGGGACGACTCGACTGAAGCGCGAGCGATAAATCCGGCAGCAACTCGCCTAGACGAATCTAGTGGTAAAGCGCTGAACGCTGATCATGATAACCAGGCGGAGCTGAACAAGCTGGAGGCACAGGCAGCGAACAGAGTTTAGACACTAATGCGCTCTGCGAGGTTACCGGGACACTCGGATCAAGATACGAGTAGAAAATCCGGCAGCAACTCGACTAAACGAATTTAGTGAATAAAGCACTGAGCGCTAAGCATGCTTACCAGACGGAGCTGAGAAACCTGACGATCCCAATCACGCCTCTTTCGAGACAGTGACGGACCGGAGGCTGAAGGGTCCAGAGAAACCTGACGGTCCCAATCACGTCTCTTTCGAGATAGTGAGTGACCGGAGGCTGAAGGGTCGGCCATGCGTGGTATAAAGCAGTAAACACATCACAGGCATGGTATGGGTACAAGAATGAAACTACCCTAATATAAGCATTCGTCACAGAGCAATACATGTCCAGATATTGGCACTCGGCCATACACAGATACAGGGACTCAGCCCAATACATAATACATGAAAACATGGAGTAAAAACACATATCGATGGAGGCGAGAGCGAGAGCACTCGCATAACCAATAAAATAGTAAGGCAAGAGGATAGCGAGATCACTCGCCTAAATCACCAGAAATGCCGAAAGGTCCGAAATTCACGGAACTCGGGACGCGCCATAATTATGGAAGGAGAGAGTGCACAGGGAGACGCGGGTTTTTGAGGGTGAAACGCGAGGGTTCGCAGACGCGAGAGTTAGCGTCGCAAAAATAGCAGACACGGGAATCACAGACGCGGGAATAGCAGACGCGGGGTTCGCGTCGCAAGAATGGCAGACGCGGGATAGCAGACGCGGGGTTCGCGTCGCGAGAATGGTAGACGCGGAATTGCAGACGCGGGATAGCAGACGCGGGATTCGCGTCGCATAGATGCCACAAAACGCGAGGTCTGCGTTCAAGTGCGGATGCGAGGAAAACGCGGACGTGGACATGGGTTCTGAGTCGCGTTAACACAAGAAGAACACAAACGCGGGAATAGGCTCTGCGTCGTGTCAATACAGAAACGCGCGGAGCGCGTTAAGGGATTGCCCAGACGCGGGGTTGAGATCCGCGTTAGGAAACAAACAGAGAGGAGGAAAGGTGATTCCTTTGCTGCGCCCGACGAAAGGAAGTTCGGCCCCAATCCAAAAGGAGGGTACCGGCCCTAAGTCTTGCCAACGGAGGAGAACGCGGCCCCAATCCAAAAGGAGGGCCGGCCCTTGAGGAGATGATGGAGCGGTGGTTTTTATGAAGAGGTTTTGATGGTGGTGGTAGTTTTGGAAAAGGTAAAGGAAAAGGTGGAAGCTTTGGTGGAGTTTTGGAGTTGTGGTGGTTTCCATGGAGATGGAGGAGGAAGAAGATGAAGGTAAGGAGTTTGGAGAAGTTGTAGTGGTGGTTGTTATGGTGGAGATGAAGAAGGAGTTGGTGGAGGTTAAGGTGTTGGTGAAGAGAAGGAAGAGAAAATGAAGTGAAATGAAGAAAGAAAGATTTATATAGGATTTGGATTTGTGAAGGTGATGTAAAAATGGAAAAGAGAGGGGTTTAATTGTAAAGTGGAGGGGTGAGGTGTTTCTCTTGGCCAATCATGGCCAGCCATGGAGATGGGTGAGGTGGAGATATTTTGGAGGAGATATTTTGGTGGAAGGTTGGAGAAGAAAATGGAAGAATGGAGGAGTTTGGAGAATTTGGTGGAAAGAAAAGAAAGGAAAGAAAAAGGAAAAGGAAAAGAAATGAAAAAGGGAAGATATTCTCTTGGAAGAAAAAGTGGAAATAATTAGAGTGGCGGATTCCCGGGATTCGGTTGCGGATGCGGAAAACTTTCGGGAAAATACCGAAATCGTCCCGAAATCAAGTATCTCGGAACGACCCGCAAAAATTCTCAAAAATCAAGAATATTATTTTAAGAATCATGGTGAAATTCGTTTTAAGAAATACTTTATAGTTTTTAAATTAAAAATCCTAGAATCTGCCACCAATATCGGTCGGCACCGAATCTGGCAGAAATCCGATAAATTCTGAAAATGTCCAGAAAATGAATTAAGATAGTAAATATTATTCTAAAAAAATATGTGAAAGCGGTTTCTCAAAATTTGACTCCATTTGGAAATTAAAAATCCAGAAGTCGGTCAGCGGTGCTGGTCGACACCGGTTTGAAGATTTTCCATTTTAATTCAGGAAAATTCCAGAAAATCATAGAAAATCTAAAATATGAGAAAATAATATTTGAAACTAAAATCGGTCAAATCTGATTACCGGAAAGACCAAATTGAGTATACACTAGGATCGGGTCCCCGGTTCAGAGAAGGGCAGACTCTGAGTCCACGAATCCGGATCCAAGACAAAACGATCATATAAACAATTCATAATACAAAACAAATACAGGAAGTAAATTGAAAAATACGATCGAAAAATCTGAATACGCAACTAAGTACGTATTCTGGGAGCGGGGTGTTACATTATTCATATCTTGATTGGCGTAATCCTCATTCCTATCTTTTCTGTGTTCATCTTCCCCTTATCGAAATTGTGAGGACGCAATTTTTTATAAGGTGGATGGAGTGTAACACCCCGCCCCCGAATACGTACTTAGTTGCGTATTCATATTTTCTGATCGTATTTTTTGATTTACTTCCTGTATTTATTTTGTATTATGAGTTATTTATATGATCGTTTTGCCTTGGATCTGGATTCATGAACTCGGAGTCAGCCCAACTCTGAACCGGGGAACCGATCCTAGAGTATTGCTCGATTTGGACTTTCTGGTATTCTGATTTGACCGATTTTAGTTTCAAATATCATTTTCCAATATTCTAGATTTTTCTTGATTTCCTGAAATTTTCCTGAATTAAGTTGTAAATCTTCAAAACCGGGGTCGACCAATACTGCTGCTTGATTCTCGAATTTTTAATTTACAAATGGAGTTGAAATTCTAAAAACGACTTTCCTTTAACTTCTTAAAATCACATTTTCTATCTAAATACTTTTTCTGAGAATTTTTTAAATTTATCAAAATTCCCCTGGATTTGGTGTCGGCCAGTATCATTGGTTGATTTCAAGAATTTTAGTTTACAATTGGAATCAAATTTTTGAATTTTGCTTTCATATTTCTTCTTAGAATTATACTTTCTCCTTTCTGGCATTTTCTGAGATTTTTCAGATTTTATCAAAATCCGGCCGACCCGGTATAGCCCGGTATTGACGGTATTTTGAAAATGAGATTGAATTTCTGAAAACCGATTTCACCACAAATCTTTATATAATATTTATTATTTTGAGAATTTTTGGGAAGCTTTCCAAACTACTTCATTTTTTGGACTTTTCCGGAGTTTTCGGTGTTTTCCCAGATACCAGAATTTTATCCCGATATTTTACTTTTCTCTTTTTCCATTTTTCTCTCTCCTCGATAGACGCGAGTTTCACCAACATGGATTCCGCATTTAATGCAGAGATGCTCTCCATACTGCATTTAATGCTTGAGCTGCAAGATCAATTCTGAACCATGCTTTTTGTCCTTTCTGTTAAAAGCAAATCTCGCGTTTTTCCTCCCGAACGCAGCTTTTATTTTCGCGTCTGGCTTTGTTTCGCCTAGACGCAGATTTTCTCCTGTGGGGACGCAAGTCTCATTGGGTGAGAGGCTTTCCAATGGCAATATTATATGTATATATCATAATCCCCATATATATATATACCCCACTTCTTTCTCTCTCATTCATTTCCTTTCTTTCTTCTTCATCTTCAATAGCCAACGAAATGGCAGCCCAAAAACAGTAGCCAAGCCTTCTCTTTGGCCGGCCATCCACCCTCCATCTCCACCAACTTCTCCACCTTTCTTCCCTCCATCTCCTCCATTTCCAACAACAACAACCATAACACCACCACCACACCACCTTCTTCTTCATCTCTTTCCACTAAACAACCCATTAACCTCCATAGCTTCACCACCATTCCCACCACCATCTACACCACCTTAGCCACCACCAACTGCGCCATCTTCCTCTCCTCGTCGTACTCTTCCTAATGAGCTATAGCTTCGCTCTCCGAAACCCTTTTGCAAAACTCTAAATTTTCCAAATGAACTATACTTGCACCCCACTAATGGTTTGCATTTGGAGCTTTGGCCGACCATCTCCGACCACTTCCGGCCATCTCCGGCCGCCGCCGGCGAGGCCCGGCCGGCCATCCTCCCTTCCCCTTCTTTCTTTCCTTTACTTCTTTCTTTCCTTCTTTCTTCATTTTCCTTCCTTCTTTCTTTCTTTCTTTTCTTCCCTTTATTTTCATCCTTGTGTCTTCCAAAACCTGCGTCCCTCTCTCCCCCCATCCATGCGTCTCTCAGTTTCTCATCTCCATGTCTCTCTTTCTCTCTGTTAATTGCTAAACGCAGAGTTCACCCTGCGTCCAAGCAATTCCTTAACGCGAATCTTCGCGTTCTTGACATTTGTATAACGCGGCCTTCGCGTTCTTGTATCGACGCAACGCGGAGCCCATGCCCGCGTCTGTGTCCTTCTCGTGTCAACGCGACGCGGAGCTCATACCCACGTCTGTGTTCTTCTCGTGATAACGCTACGCGGAACCCACGTCCGCGTCCGCGTTCTTCTCGTGTTATAACTTGAACGCGGGTCTCGAACCTCGCGTTTGTGGCATCTACGCGACGTGACTCCCGCGTCTGCGACCCCCGCGTCTCACTCTCAAACCCGCGTCTCCCTGTTGATTGGTCAAAACAAGGTACAAGAAGTTATTGCACAAGAACTAGGTATAAAAGATATGGTTCAATGTTTAGAGTTCACCTTTGGTTCTTGTTCACTTCAAATATGTAATTGATATACCTTGTCCAATCTTTCGCTATAGCATATAGCTATACCGAGTCGAACCACAAGGAGAGCTAGCGTAGAAGCGTTACGATATGAGTGAGAAAAGGAAACGAGAATTCTTCTCTTGCTTAAAAGAATGAATAAAACACAAAGAAAGGAATGAAAGAATGTATGGATATGTTCATGGTGGTAAGTGAAAAGAAATCAAGATCAAGGTTGTTGTATTCACACTAAAAGGAAAGAAAACTTTAGAAAACTTGAATGAAAGAAAACCATGACTAGCTAACCTTAACTACCTTGCTAAAGACTTACTAAACTCCGTGATAGTGATGCGTGCCTCATGTTGATTCATTGGCATAGATATGTCTTGCGTATTGATCTAATTACTTTCCCACTTAGATGATGGGGATCATTCTTGGACTTGTCTTGTAGCCTTCATAGATGGTCATAGGCCTACAAATTAGACTTTCAATAATGGAATCAAAAGAGCTACACTCAAGGGATGCTAATGAATAGGCATACAACATTCAAAAATCGACATAATGAAGTTGTACAACAAATAGCATATTGGTGATCCATCTCCATGTTCCATCAAGGCACTAGTTCAAAGACTAGGCTCTAAGTGAGGCACACATGAATCATATAGAGAATTACAACAAGATCTTGCCAAGAAATGAAAAGAAACCCATCGGAGAAGAGAAGACCATACAACTTGCAAGATGAAGTAAAGCAATCACCCATGAGTTAGAAGTTAGCAAGGTAGTGGTTAGCTAGTACATGGAGAAAGAATTAGCTACACACCATTACAAAAGAAAAGCTAAACATGAATTAAATTGCAAGAAAGTAAACAAAGCAAGTAAGGAAAGAAATCAAACTAGAATCAAGCTCAAGTAGAGAAGTAGAGAATGGATCAATCCTTGTATAGCTCCAAGTTGTCACTCCTTGATGATACAAGCTCTCTCTCTCTCTTACAACTCTCTCTTGCAATGAAATCTAGGGAGAAGAAGATCATAGAGAGCTAAAAATCCTAAAGAAAAATCTAACAAAATTACAAGCTTAACACTAATCTCTCTCTCTTCTCTGATCCGTCTTTGCTCGCAGGTGAAGGTGCACTATTTATAGCAGAAAGGAGAAGCTTCGAGAGCCAAGGTGGTTGCCACAAAATCCGGGGCTCAACGGCCCTAGATCTGCCGCGCCCAAGCCGCGGATCGCGGCTTGATCTTGGCCGTTGATCCGGATCTTTCTGTTGGAGATCAGTTGAGAGTTTGTTAGCCACGTGGTATATCTAGAATCTTCGTTTGTTGCGCGGATCTCTCTGGATCTGGTTTGAGATTTGGCTTTATCTTTAATCTTTAATTAATCACCTTAATTATTGCTAATTAAGGTAATTATTTGGCTAACTCTCCTTTAAGTGTGTACCTGCAAATATGTAGAGAAGAGGAGTAAAAATCACATATTTATTTGTAATATGCATGGGGATTATGATGTAAAATATGCAATATTGTGTGCTAATCACACCCCCACACTTATTCTTTTGCTCGTCCCGAGCAAAACAAAGAAAAAGAAAATCTAAACTACCAATTTATTTACACCACTTTCGCAGGTGACGCGATTGCACTGAGCATGTGCAACAAGCCGTTAAACCTCTAGGTTACCCTAGAGGAGGAGTGTTGTCTCCTGAGGGTTTTCAGCGGATTACACCCACAAAATCCATAAAGAAAGAAGACAAATGTTAGTATTTTGAAAACGCATTTTGAATAAGAGACAAGTTTTTAAACTATTTTTGCAAAAATATAAGTGATCCTAGGTCATAAGTCCACCTATAATTATTCTTCCTTAAACTTAGCATCCATGCAAGATCTTGTTTTTAATTAAGGTAAGAGTTCAAAATTGGATTGAATATTTTATCTTTCATAAAACCTAGATAATATGCACACCGTGTAAGTGAAAATTTCCTGGGATTTCAACTCCAACCATAAAGCCATTTATTTATTTATATATATACATATATATATATATATATTTTATTTTATTTTTTTTCTTTTTCTTTTTCTTTTTCTTTTTCTTCCCTTAGTTTTCTTAGGCTTTCTAGTTCACCCATGTAGCGAGCCTTTAACCGATGACTCCCAAACCAGATGGTTTTAGGGCACCAGATTAGAAAACATCCCTCGGGTTTAAGGTCTCGAGTAAAAAAGGCCACAAAACTAAGGGGGATTATTTATTATCACCGTTAGGCGTGAATGATCATGCTTCTTGAGGCACAATTATCCAGCTTAATAAGTGAGATCACCGTTAGGCGTGAGTAATTATGCTTCTTGAGGCACAATTTCCCAGCTTAATAGGTGATGTTTTATTTATATATATTTATTTTTTTCTTCTTTTTTTTTATTTTATTTAGATGGCATTTTTGGTCTTTGTTTCCATCCCAAGAAATGTGTAAGTGTAAAGTGCATACTTATCTAAGGCAAAAAACTCAAGATAAAAATATCTCACCAATTTTACTTACTTAGCCTATAATCTCAAATAAGATCTATTACTTCAACTAGGTTTAAGATGTCATAATTAAGGCTTTCTTAATCTCTAAGATACATCTTAATTTTCTTAAAAATAGATCAAAACTTTATTTCTTATTTCAAAAAGTTTTTATTTTTTATTATTTTTTTTTATTTTCTAAAAGAAAGAAAGTCTAGAAACTCTAAAAGAAGTGTAAAAGAAAGAACATCTAAAAACTCTATGTTAGTAAACCCTCCCCCACACTTATTTCATGCATTGTCCTCAATGCATCATGATATATGTATGCATGAAACAAAATGGAAGGGAAGGAACTTTTTATTTACAAAAAATTATTTAAAAGGAATATATACAAGTGTAACTCTCACCTGGGCTTTTGGTCGCTTTCCTCTGGCCCGTTTCCCATCGTTCCAATGTGTTCTCTTTCTTGAGCTCCATTGGGAAACGGTCTGAATTATTCTAACCCTAGGTTTTTCCAGTTTCAATTGGTTGTTATTTTCATTCATACTCTTTCTACCACATCGTTCACAAACAAAGTCCTTATCAGCACTCTCACTCAGAATCTCATCACTTCCAATGTTAAGAAATTTTAGCTCTTCTCCATATAATTCTTCAAAACTCAAATCAACATCCGGAAGTGGACAATCAGCTAACTTACCCCGAGTTGACTCATCTAAACACATGATCTCTTCAGCAAACAAGTCTTCAAATGATATATCAATCGGAGGTACAGATACAGTCAGATTTGGTTCATTGAAAGTGAAAATATCCAAATCAACTTTCCCCCTTTGAAAGGGTACTCGGATAAGAGAATCACAAGATTGTGACTCATCTTTTGGATCTTCACCTTCCTCCTCACAATTGTTACTAATGAAGCTAACCTCAAATGTTTGATCTTTTGTTTTGTGAGGCTGTGTGTGGAAGACATTGTGTTCATGTGTCATGTTACCAAAAGTCAACCTCATTGATCCATTCCGGCAATTAATGATTGCATTTGCAGTAGCCAGGAATGGTCGTCCCAGAATGACAGGAATTTGTGCCCTTTGATTGGAATTTGACACTGGTTTTGTTTCAAGGACAACAAAGTCAACAGGATAAAAGAATTCTCCAACTTTGACAAGGACATCTTGAATTACCCCTTGGGTTTAGTAACAGAGCGGTCAGCCAATTGGATGGTCATTTGGGTCGGGAGGAGATCACCTAACCCCAATTGTTGGTACACAGAGAAAGGTAGGAGATTAATGCTGGCCCCCAAATCAAGAAGTGCCCTATTTATTGTAGTCTATCCTATGATGCATGAAATGGTGGGGCTCCCTGGGTCTTTGTACTTAACAGGAATTGGACCAGTGAGCAACTCATTAATGGATGATGCAAGGAAGACTTTTTAGGGACTTGGGTCTTCCTCTTCTTGGTGCACATTTCCTTCAAAAATTTGGCATATGATGGCACTTGTTGAATGGCATCAAGAAGAGGGACATTGATTTGGACCTTATTGAATGTTTCTTTTATCTTCTCCATGTGAGCATTTGACTTGTTATTTCTCAGCCTATTTGGATATGGAGCAATAGGCTTGTATGTATGCTCATCTACCTTTTCTTCACCCTTTGCCTTGTAAGTGGATGGCTCTGAACTAGAGGATGGTTTGTCAAAAGTTGGTTGTATTGGGACATGAGGTGTAGGCTTTGGTACTGGATGAGATTGTGGACTAGAAACCTTATTGTCAACTTGTTTACCAGATCTCAGGGTATGAATGGCATGACAGTGACTGGGTCCTGACTCTTCAACTTTGGGATTTAGCAATGGCTGGCTTAAGAACAGTCCTTTTTGATTCTCAGCCAATTGCTTGATCTGGACCTTCATTTCATTCAACTCCTGATGCTGGTTCTTTGTAAAGGTTGCTAGCATGTTCTTCAACTCAGATATCTCGGAATTATTTTGGGGTGGATGTTGAGGATATGGAGATTGGAACTGTGATTGGTAATATGGTGGTGGGTCCTGATATGACTGATATGACTGTGGTGGACTTTGAGGTGGATGAACATACAGTGAATTCTGACTGAAACTGGATGGATGAAACTGAGCATTGTACAGATGTGGAAGTGGTGGCATATGATGCTCAGGACCAGACTGACTCCATGAAAAATTTGGATGATTCTGCCATCCTGAATTGTAAGTGTTGGAGTATGGATGATGATTGGATCTGGTCAATACTGCATTCATGTTCTCCTGATATGAGTGGAGCTGAGATAATGGACACTCCTCCAAGACATGGCTAAGGTCATGACAGTTGGTGCAACCCGGTTTAATCAGAGGCAATGGGTTGACCTGGTTGACCATAGAATTCCCTTTTGACTCAAGCAGTTCTATCCTCTTTATTAATTGTGTGATCTTGGTTTCTACAGCTAGAGAGGATTCTTTGGAGTGTGTACCAGTTCTGGAAGTGGTGGAAGTGGATTTGTCAGGACAAGACTCCCACTGAATGGTTTTTTCAGCTAGGGTTTCAAAGAGATCCCACCCCTGATGTTCATCTTTTTTCAAAAATTCCCCCTGGCACATGGATTCTAAAAGGGTTTTCGTTTGGTAATCTAATCCATCATAGATAATCTGGCATAGACGCCATTTCTCTATGCCGTGATGGGGACACAGGGCAAGAAGGTCTTTGAAACGCTCAAGATACTTCCAGAAAGGTTCATTTGTTTCCTGCTTGAATTGCATTATGTTCTTTCTCATGAGGGCTGTTTTGTAGATAGGATAGAATTTCTTAAGAAAGACTTTAACAAAATCCTCCCATAAAGATATGGAACTGACAGGAAGATTATAAAGCCATTTCTTAGCTAAATCCTTAAGTGCAAACGGTATGAACCGTAACCTAACAGCATCCTCAGACAGTTGGGAAATTCTCATCATTTGGCATACCTCTTCAAACTCACGAATAAAGAGGTACGCGTCCTCAGACTCTAGACCATGGAAATGGGGAAGTGTACTAATGAATTGTGGTTTCAGCTCAAATTGTTTCCATTAGGCTCGGGGAGAAGAATGCATGAAGGAATGGAGGTGCGAATCGGATAAAATCGATCCTGAAGTGAGACATTGTTCTTCATTGGATGAAGTGGTTATGGAAGTGTAAGTGTAGAAAGAATTAGGATCACAAAACCACTCTCGTATAATCACAAACAACGTACACCGATCACACCAGCGAAAAAGAAAAAATAACAAACAATTAAAAGAAAAAAAATCAATCCAAGCTTCTAGGTTTCTGACCCTAGACGACTCCTAACAATAGATCGTCCACAGGAGGTTTGGTGCAGACTGTGACTATAAGCAAATCAGCCAGGGAAGGGTAAAGTTGGTGGGAGGTTTTCCGTCCGAAGACGTTCCTTAATTAAGTAACCAACAACCTTCGGGCTTTCGGCCCTTAACCCCTTTCCTAGACACCGATTTTACGAAAGTCACTTTCCAACACTTTTCCCCCTTAGGAAAATCTCCTAAGTGAGTCCGAGTTGTCCCTAGGGCCAACGTCTAGCAAATTTTTAATTAGAAGCTTAGGATAGTGAGTACGTGGGGAAATGGTTTGTGGGTTAAGGAAGGGGTGATAAAATCTCCACCTTATCTTTGTTATGGTTTTTGCCCTTAAAGTTGATTCGTGCAAGTGTACGATGTAAACAACCAAGAATCACTCAAAGCGGAATTAAATCATACAACGAGTGAGTCTTAGTCTATATGCTTATGCTTACGTACCTTGTCCCACGCGCTCTTCAACAGTAAATGTAAAGTAATTGAAAGACACGTGCCTATAATGCAAGATGTCTAAACAATTTTTATCAATTTACACCAAATCTTTTACTGTTGATTAGCAAATATCAGGTGAAGAATACAAGATTTCAGATATATCAGCAGAAGTAATTTGCAAAGCAGCAAGCCCTGCAGAAAAATTGTTAGAAGTGAACTCCTCTTTGCCGCGTTCCCACGGCAAAATGCCGCGTCTACGCGGCAATTTGGAGGGATCCTGGGCTCTGCTTTCGAGAGCAGAGGCCCAGGTCCACTTATATGATTCTGCACTGCAAGATTTTCTGTATCTTCAACCTGTACCTGCAACAGAGAAGAAGTATCATTTAGTTTCTCACTTTTAAAGCAAATACCGTCGCTCTCCCCGGCAACGGCGCCAAAAATTGATTGGTCAAAACAAGGTACAAGAAGTTATTGCACAAGAACTAGGTATAAAAGATATGGTTCAATGTTTAGAGTTCACTTTGGTTCTTGTTCACTTCAAATATGTAATTGATATACCTTGTCCAATCTTTCGCTATAGCATATAGCTATACCGAGTCGAACCACAAGGAGAGCTAGCGTAGAAGCGTTACGATATGAGTGAGAAAAGGAAACGAGAATTCTTCTCTTGCTTAAAAGAATGAATAAAACACAAAGAAAGGAATGAAAGAATGTATGGATATGTTCATGGTGGTAAGTGAAAAGAAATCAAGATCAAGGTTGTTGTATTCACACTAAAAGGAAAGAAAACTTTAGAAAAACTTGAATGAAAGAAAACCATGACTAGCTAACCTTAACTACCTTGCTAAAGACTTACTAAACTCCGTGATAGTGATGCGTGCCTCATGTTAATTCATTGGCATAGATATGTCTTGCGTATTGATCTAATTACTTTCCCACTTAGATGATGGGGATCATTCTTGGACTTGTCTTGTAGCCTCCATAGATGGTCATAGGCCTACAAATTAGACTTTCAATAATGGAATCAAAAGAGCTACACTCAAGGGATGCTAATGAATAGGCATACAACATTCAAAAATCGACATAATGAAGTTGTACAACAAATAGCATATTGGTGATCCATCTCCATGTTCCATCAAGGCACTAGTTCAAAGACTAGGCTCTAAGTGAGGCACACATGAATCATATGGAGAATTACAACAAGATCTTGCCAAGAAATGAAAAGAAACCCTTCGGAGAAGAGAAGACCATACAACTTGCAAGATGAAGTAAAGCAATCACCCATGAGTTAGAAGTTAGCAAGGTAGTGGTTAGCTAGTACATGGAGAAAGAATTAGCTACACACCATTACAAAAGAAAAGCTAAACATGAATTAAATTGCAAGAAAGTAAACAAAGCAAGTAAGGAAAGAAATCAAACTAGAATCAAGCTCAAGTAGAGAAGTAGAGAATGGATCAATCCTTATATAACTCCAAGTTGTCACTCCTTGATGATACAAGCTCTCTCTCTCTTACAACTCTCTCTTGCAATGAAATCTAGGGAGAAGAAGATCATAGAGAGCTAAAAATCCTAAAGAAAAATCTAACAAAATTACAAGCTTAACACTAATCTCTCTCTCTCTTCTCTGATCCGTCTTTGCTCGCAGGTGAAGGTGCACTATTTATAGCAGAAAGGAGAAGCTTCGAGAGCCAAGGTGGTTGCCACAAAATCCGGGGCTCAACGGCCCTAGATCTGCCGCGCCCAAGCCGCGGATCGCGGCTTGATCTTGGCCGTTGATCCGGATCTTTCTGTTGGAGATCAGTTGAGAGTTTGTTAGCCACGTGGTATATCTAGAATCTTCGTTTGTTGCGCGGATCTCTCTGGATCTGGTTTGAGATTTGGCTTTATCTTTAATCTTTAATTAATCACTTAATTATTGCTAATTAAGGTAATTATTTGGCTAACTCTCCTTTAAGTGTGTACCTGCAAATATGTAGAGAAGAGGAGTAAAAATCACATATTTATTTGTAATATGCATGGGGATTATGATGTAAAATATGCAATATTGTGTGCTAATCACCTGTACACTCTCTCTCCGTGGACTTCTCTCTCGAGCTCTCACTTTCTCTCTCCTCTCTCTCTCATTCTCTTTCTGTCTCTTGATTTTCTCCTCTCTCTATCACTTTCTCTCTAACGTGTTGAAGCATTGATTTCCTGGATTCCGGAGATCGGGGATTTCACTGTGTTTTCTAAAGATTTAGACGAGTGTTCTCGCTTTCCTCTTGGCTTTTCCGCTTCGTCGGATCGACTTAGTTGTCTTATGTATTTGTGTCTGGAACTAACACCTTCTCTACAGGTACCCTAACCACTGGGTGCAACCTTTGAGGTTTAAAATCCTTTGGGCTTTCTCTATGCTACGCCTGGTAGGCAGACCTAGCGTCAACACTTTACCGCTTACTCTGCTCGAGTGTAATTACCCCGTGAGCATGGCTTCCCGTGAGTAGTAGTATAGCGTTCATACGCTTACTGCGACACGTGTGTCTAGCTACGCTGTGAGTGGTAACCACGCCAAGCGTGATAACATTTAGTGTTGTACATTAGCTTCGCTCCAGCTTGCTCAACTCGTCTTGATTGTGCTCAGCTATTGTTCTATCACTTGTCAAGTACTTGCTTGATATGTTAACACTTGATATGTTAATACTTGATACCTATCATCTACCATGCTAATACCTGACACCTGTCTATATCACTTGTCAACTGATGTGTCATCACCAGACACCCGACTTACCACTTGACACTTGCTTCTTGCTATGACATGACTTATCACCTGCCCCCTGACATATTAATACTTGACCTGTGATTATCACCATTACGGGAATACTATACTTGTTATCCTGTATTATATATACAATGATTTGAATCTATAATACTCATGTACTCCTGAATTCCTGATCATGTCTTGTACCTGCTATTCCCGTAAATTGATAATTACATAATAAATCATAAAAGGAACAACTTGCATCGGGTCGGGGGAAACTTGCGGCTATCAATATATGTTCGTGTTTACAGTGGTATTAGGTATGTTGTGCAACTAAAACTTCCAGTCTGACCTATGGGCCTCCAGGCGACGAGGGGAGTGCTGGCTCCTCCTTCCTGGTACCATCTTGATAAGGGCATTCTATAAGACCCTCCTGTACGCCTTACGGCTGGTTCCGAGCACCAGTAACGGAACGCCTGGACGGTGGTCCCGGGCATGCACGGGACCCACTGTAAACATTATTCGTTGATACCCCCGTTGGTTTCCAATAACAACCTTGCTTTACTCAGATGTGGATATATGTGCGCTGGGACGCTAGTTCACATATCTAGACATCGGGGTAAGACGAGTAATAATAATAATAAAAGATGCCAGCTATGGATCCGTAGTATGCTTTGCCATATTTGATTGTATTGGGTTTTACTTCGGATTTCTGGTTTTATGATTATTATACTATGCCTGCTTACTTCCTGCTTCATCACCCGTGTTCTATTCCATTAGTCTCCTGCTCTTATCTAATCATACTATGAGTCTTCCCTACTTGATACTAATTGCTGTATATCTACTTGCTCCTGCATGCTTGTGCCTACGACACGGTTTTCATGTTTATGATCCAGATTTATCGATACACATGTGCTTATCCATACTCGCCATCTAGCTTTCGCATCACCACTCGCCGGGGAGTTCTGACTCCTCTGGATCCTCATGTCCAGGTCATGGAGCTTGGAGTGTATGGATTCTCCCAATTGTTGATCAGAGTGGCGCAGCGGTAGCGTGGACCTCTAGTAGACCGTCCAGAGCCCCATCCTTCCTGGCCCCTTGTTCGGCTCTAGAGTTTTCTTGTTATGACTCTGAGCCTCCATTTATATTGTTCATACTTGTACATCCTTGTATTCTCGCAATTGCGCCATATTAGTGATGTAATATTATTGTAATATTGTGTCACATCCGGTGATAGCTTTGTAATTGTACTCTATTGTTGGAATGTATAATGCACCACATGCTTCCGCACTCTGATTCTTGCCTGTGCTGATGCTTAGCGTATATACGTGAGGGTATTTCTGACCTGCGTATATGCGTCACAGTGATGTCTCCGTACCCGCCGGACTGGGGCGTTACAAAGATATCTTCTCCTTGAACCGAAGTGTATGAGGAAAATATTTTTCTATTGAAGCTGATATGCTGTGAATATCTAGAATCAATAATCCATCTATTTTTATTACCGATCAAATTGTCTATAACAGATAAACATCACACACATCACACTTATTTCATCCCCTTTAGCCAGTTAAATGTATTATGAGTCTAACAATCAACTCTAATATGCCCTTTCTTGTAACACCAGTTACACACCAAATTCTTATGTCTTGGGTTACCCGTAGAACTTTTATTATTACTCTTTTCTTTGTAAAGAAAACTTGTCCGGAATCATCGCGATGAGACTCTCTGGTCAACTGCTTATCAATTTTATCATTGTTAAGTAGATGCTCTTTGACTTTATTGACCTTGATAGTTGATTCATAGATGTAGCTTTCCTGAAGCTCTTCTATAAAGAAGGTAAAGAACACAGTAATAGAAATGCATGATCCTTATTTTTTATCATAACCTTTATCTTATCTAGCTCGTTAATAATAGAGGTAAACTTTGCGATGTAAGACTTGATGGATGTACCTTCATGCATGCGGAGAAGAAAAAGGCGTTGCTTCAGAACCACCCGATTCGCCAACAACTTCTTCAGATAATGATATTGAAGTCGCTCCCACAGCGAGGATGTTTTCTCTGAAAAAAACTTATCCAATATTTCATCCGCCAAGTAAAGCTGAAGAGCCGTCAAGACTTTCTCATCCAACTCCAGTCAAGTTTCTTCCTTCATATTTTCAGACTTTTTCTCCTTTCTGAGTAGTGTTTTCTTCAACCCGCTTTGGGTCAGTATGGCATTCATCCTAATCTGCCACCTGCTGAAATTGATGACACCATCGAACTTCTGAATATTGAACTTGATTGCAGACATCTTCACGTTGACCTTACTATAATACCAATTGTTGTAACGAACTAATATGCTCTGATACCAGTTGTTGGGATCGGCCAACAAAAACAAAAGGCCGGATCGTCGTGCAACATGAAGAAGATATTCCTCGGCAACGAAAACAAAAAGCTGGATCGTCGTGCAACATGAAGAGGATATTTCGAAATAGAGAAAGTCAACACACAATTTAACGTGATTTTACTGATCAAACAGATCATGTGTACGTTCACAGGAGAAGAAAGAAACGTTATTAAAACTTTGAAAGAGTACAATGAGAAACATCTGCACCTCTCGCTAAGAAGATTACAAGCCCTTTGATGGCCACCTAGAACAGTGAACCCTTATCACTAAAACTTTTCTCATAAATCTCTTTTTTCTTGATTCATGCTTAGAATACATTAAAGGCCACCTCTAAGGGGTTATTTATAGACCCTAAGACAATCCTAGTCCTACACAAACTCCAGCAACACGAACAACACTACCTCAGAAGAGAAGAGAACTTGAGTTTAACTCAAACTAGAAATAGATACAGAAAAAGAAATTCACAGAACCGCTCTATTAGTCGACTTATGCACCAGATTAGTCGACTCATAAATGTTGTAAGTCGCATACTGAGATGTCCCACTTTCTTTTTACGCCATTAGTTGACTACTGAGATGTTAGTAGTCGACTAGTCTGCTGCTACTTTTCGTGCTTGTTCGTTCTTCGACCTTTGAAGCTTCGTCTACTTTAACGAGTCACAATGCTAACAGTTAGGTCTAATTAAGGTCTCGTTTTTAGTACAAAATTTACAGTTGAAACTACGCATTAAGTTTTGTCCAATACGAGGTTGTAATTCATTATCCAACCTATTCACAAACTACAATATACTCAAGAAAACGAAGTAAAAAAGAAATTCTAATTTCTTTTCTACCATAAAATTGCATCGAAGCAGAAGTGCTATTTACAATACAAAGATCTCCTGCTGCCAGCAGCATCCAATAAATCAGAAAATAATAAAAATAATAGAAAAGGAAAACCCAGTAAACAGAAGAAGTATTTACAAATGATACTCGTTCGTCAATTACTTGCTAGTTACTCCTCAATTTCCTCTATGGTCTCCAACTTCACTCTGTTCCGACTGCGAGACGCCATTCTGGACCTCACACGACGTCTCTTACCTACAATACTATTCTTCACCGAACCCCCACAATCATCTCCAGCAGTACAATCCATCTCACAAATCACTTGCGCAATCGGCGTAACACGAACCCTACGGCCCTTGCCAGTCTTCTTCTTCTTCTTCTTCGAAGCACGGGCGAGGGCGGACCCCGCCTTCATTGCCAGAGCTGCCATATCTGAGCCCGACAGCGTGTAGTCAAGCTTCGTATTCGGCAGCACAAAATATATCTGATCGAGTTCAAGCATGAAGTCTGCAGCCAAAGCAGGAATGCGGGTGTCAAAGTAGAGGCTATCAGAGCTGCAGAGGAAGCAGAATCCGCGAGTTGGCCCGAGCACGGACGAGACCGTGACGGCCACCGAGTACTCCTTCAGAGAGCCATCGAGTTCGACGACTTTGGCTGTGGGAGCATAACTGGAGGTGGCGGGAGCTAAAGAGAAGCAAGAACCCATGAAAATGTGATTGCAGAATTGAGACACAAAGGGTGAGGAGAAGCAAGAGATTGTATATATGGTGTAGATTAGAGAAGAGATTAAGGAAGGTTCATGGAAATGTTAGAGGGTCAGCAATGGCGATGTGAGAGATATTTTTTGTGTGTGAGTTTATTGTAATCGGGCACGTGCTTTAAAGTTTCAAACTGTGGGTAGCTTGGGGCTCAAGCTTATGGTTTACAAATATGTCCAAGTTCAAGGGATTACAAGGTACTTGTCCTTTTGGTACAAAAAGGATGGAGACTTATAATTTGGGTAAACTGTGCTCTGTTCCTTCAAAATTTGTTGTTGTTTGTTGTTGGTCTCCAAGCTTAATAAGGTCAATTAATTAAGTGATTAAGGTGACTGATTTGTTCTGTCTTCTGGTGGCTGCCTGCAGTGAATGATTAAGATGGTGCTGCCCACATACCTGCCGGCAAACTGAGGTGCAATTTTCGGTAGTCTAACAATTTATTTATTTATTTATTTTTAGAGTAAACGGTGAGCCCACAAAGCCCTGCGTTTTATTAATAATGTTTTAATGAAAACTACTCTGAAAATAAAGATACAAGTTAAATGAATAACTTCTGAATCACGAGCTTTTTGTGCTTTGTTTTGGATTGTAGTTGAAATAATGCATGATAGAGAATTTTTCCGAGTTTGATCTCATACATTATTCTCTTGAGTCCAAGTGTAGTTTATAACTTATCGTTCTGTTAGTAACTTTCACAACTTATTGTTGTTAAACTTTTAAGTTAATCACCTCACATCGAACACGCTAAATAACAAAATTTCACATGCGTCTTGAGCCACTGAGATCATAATGAGTGATGTTGATTGTGAAATAGTAAGAAAATAGTGGTGTTTTAGATTCAGTAGTGGTCAGATTTTGATCTTCATCAGGATCCCGATACGTGTTCTACCTCGTCAGGAGTATCCCGAATAAGCAACAAACTCGATGTACCAGCAGGCGCATGGCGGGTCCAAGAAAAAAGTCTGAGTATCTTCCCGAAGTTGAGAAAGGCCGAGCGCCTTCTCGAGACCACTCCTCCTTCCGAGGACATTCAGCCGTTCTCGAAGTCGCTCATCCCTCTGAGAACACTCAGCTGTTCCCGAGGTCGCTCCTCCTTCCGAGGACACCTCGCCCTGAGAACTCTCATGCTCCCGATCATCCCGAGGTCACCTATTTCCAGCGACTTCCGCTCCAAGAAAGATAGCTACAATAACCGCCCTCCTTGATCTCCGCCTACAAATATCTACAGCAACAGATCTCCTTGATTTTCACCTTCAGTTACGTAGCTTAACTTTCCCTACGATCATAACGTCCAACGCAGTTATGGACTAGGGAGGATTTTCGGCAGGCGATCTCAACAATCAAGTGCCCACAATAGTAGCAGTTATAACAATTCTGCACGTGAAGATCACGGCAGTTACGCAAATCTCGTCATCGTTCCATCCGCCTCCAGGCCAACAATTCAGTGTAGATATACCTCCCCGAACGAGAAAGAGGATGGGATTTAGTGGATTGTAACCACAGTGGAGCTCTTTAAAAGTCACTATAACTTCTTGACAACAGAGAATTATGTCTTCTCCCTGTGGTTTTTCTCAACTTGAGTTTGCACGTAAAAATCTCCTGTCTTTTCTCGCTTCCTGTGTTGAAATCTTTATTGGCTTTTGATATTCCAGATCCCCTCAACCCGGTGATGAGAAATTGATCGTACAATCAATCGTATCGAAAAAAACTCTCACTATAAATTGGTGCTTTCATTGAAATCTGAGTCCCTGCACTTAAGATCTCTCCTCTAACAATCTACAACCTCCTCAAAAAGCCTCTCTCAAAGAAGATGGTCTTGAAAAAGCAGATGGTCATTCACAATGCCGCCACGACTTGAAGCAGAGCCTCCAACACCGCTGGGAGCATGATTTTCAGACTTGTTGACGGCTAATTGCATGTCACTGAGGATATCGGATCCTCATCACCACAAGAGCCAGTCACCAACATCCAACCGTCACACCAGCGTGAAAACTAACTCCTTCAGATGCTCTACGAGATGAGAGAGCAAATGAAAGAATAACAGGTGCAATTTGATTGTGAGCGAAAGCAGATGGTCCTCGATAACGAAAACATCCTTTGAGAGCATGAGAAGTTGAAATTGCTCAATCAACAACTCCAAACTCAAGTCACAACCCTCCAGAACAATTCAGCACAAACTAGGGGCGAGCTCGAGAACAACAGGTCTCACAATCTCTTTGCCCTCGATGAGTTCATCCAGAAGCTGATCATGGAGGCCAAGTCACTGGGCTACCCACCTCCAATAGCAAAAATTCACGATTCTCATCTATCCAAAGGTGCGAGTTCCTGAGGAAATTCTTGATCCCCACTTTCGACTACTACTCTGGAGTGAGTGGTTCAGTTCAACACACTCGATAATTCCAGGACAAGATGGTGATCTACTCCCGTAACGAGCCAGCTATGTACCTCACTTTTCCTTCCAGCCTGAAAGATGCAACCTCAGACTGGTTCTATTCCCTACCACCATGCTCTCTTCATAATTTTATGGAGGTGACCGAGACATTCCTTACCCAGTATGCCTCTCTCTAAGAAGCCAAGAGAAATAGCCATCATCTCCTCCCCGTCAAGATGAGGTAAGAAGACAGTCTCAAATCGTACATCAACTTTATTCAGTGCCAACTAACAAAGTGTCTAATTGTGGTGAAGAAGTCTTATCGCTCGCGTCCGCAGCAGATTGCAAGTCACACATCCACTGTAAAACACCTCCTGAAGCACATGTCGACAAGATGAGCGAGGTCCTTTCTCGAGCTCAACCTTACATCCAACTTGAAGAGGCAATGAAGGCTTCCTCCAATCACAACGCGAAACCAGGCGATGGTGGAGGGAAATTGAAATTTCCTCGCAAAGCTCCCAACCACGCTCAAGATTAACACCTGGGAAACCTGCTCACAAGAGGTAATCACTCTTGATCCTCTTTCTAAATACACTCCAAGACTACAGATCAATGGAACGCTTAACTCCGCTGAAGCTTCCGATCAACGAGGTCTTTAACACCACAAGGACAAGCCCTGGGTCAGACTCCCGAGATCAGTCCAACACAATCTCTCGCTTCCGAGTAAGAGGAATACTATTCCTACCACGACTGCAAAGGGCACCAAAATGTCCATTGTTGGGCCCTCTTAAGATACCTGGAGGAGATCGTCCAGCAGGGCTTACTCAAAGAATACATTCTCACTCCGAAGTAACCTTCAGACAACCAAATACTTAACCTTCTCGGGAACAACGCTTGATCGCCCAATACAAGGCAATCGATTGACTATCCAAGTTCCTAATTATAGGGCGTACTTTCTTCCATTCCTTTTCTACATACTCCACTTTCGAATAAAATATTATTTTATGCTTCTGACCATGGTAATACATCCGTCCATTGTAGTACAGTCATCCATGGCAGTACATCCAACCAGTGTCAGCCATCCAGTCAACGCACTCCGATGATGAGATTTCCCTCAATCAGAGGGAACCAAGCTATCTCCGCTGATGAGATTTCTCCTCACTTAGAATTGTCAAATCAGACATGCCTACGAGCGCTCTCTCGGCTATCCCACAGGAGTTGAAACCCTGTACTGTAAGATTTCTCCCACTCGGAGTCATCCACTTTGCTGCAAGGATTTTCCCTTCTCAGAGCCCCCGCTTGATGTTTTACTAATGAAATTTTTCTCACTCAGAGCACAAGCACTAGCCTATGAGATCCCCTCATTTGAACCTACAGGAAGATGAACCCCCAGTAGTTTTTCTCTGTCGGGGTCCTTCCATCCATATTCTAATGTGGGGGACATCACCCTACTCTGGAGCTGCCATTCATATTTGGATGATGGGATTAGCCCACTCGGGAGACAGCTCCATTGTCGGATTTCTCCCACACGAAGGTCAACTCCATTGCTGGGTTCACTCCCACTCGGAGGTACCAGATCGTCACTCCAATTCATTTGGGGCCCCAACTCGAAGTAGACTTGTCCTATCTGTCACTGAGTAACATCTCCACTTCAGGCCACTTTTTTTGCAAATCCAACAGCTAGTACGTCAGGACGAAAGTTCCCCACTCGAAGGCAATTAACGCAGACTCTCCTTTCAGTATCCATGACACTCCGCTATGGGATTTCCACACACTCGGAGTCTGAAATCTACTACAGGGTTCTCCCCTCTAAGGGTACTAGCTTCGCAACTCCGTTGATCGGATTTTCCCCACTTAGAAGCTAAGGTGAACCCAACTCCGCAACTGGGATTTTTCCCACTCGGAGGAAATATTTGCAGGTACCGCAGATGGGATTTTTCCCACTCGAAAACCGTGTTGTTCCCCTTCCTGACCACTCTCAAGTTCTTCCATGACAGTCTTCGGAAAGCTGGTAACTCTCCACAGAGGTAGCCAGTCCGAACAAACCAACACTTGAACAACATAGATACATCCTCTATCTCGGCGTCCATATTGTAAAGTTTTTTCGAAAGCGAACGTCCGCAACATCTATGAGACGATTCCCGAACCAGCAATTCAATACTCCCTCCAATCACTCTTCCAAAAGGATGATATTGAGAATTCTCTGAAAGCTGACAATAACGAAGACCTCCAGAAGAATTCAAAACACAAAAAGTCACTCAAGTGCACTTTCATGAAGTACAGAGGACACTCCGACAACTCAGAGGAGTCGTCATTCTAGAAGATGAACTAATCTCCTCCCTTCTCTCTCAAAGACGCCGAGAAGAAAGAGGCAAAGGGGGCATCTGTAGTGGTCAGATTTTGATCTTCATCAGGATTGCGACACGTGTTCCACCTCGTCAGAAGCATCCCGAATAAGTAACAATCTCGACGTACTAATAGGCTCAAGACAGGCTCAAGAAGAAAGTCTGAGCATCTTTCCATGCTTAGTTTTACTATGTACCTTCTCAATACTTGGCATTTTGGTACAATGGATTCTTCTAATATGCCTTAATTTTACCATGCACCTTCTCTAACACATTAGTATGGTCACATGCTTAGGGTCATTTAATTATATATAACCTGACCAACTTGTTCAGTCTTTGCGACGGCTCCTTGTATTGTGGCAGGTTGAGTTGCTCCTTAATATTCCAAGTAGAAGGTTAGCTTCTAATCAACTTGTTAATTAACAAATGAGCATATTTGATCAAGTCATATAATATTTAGAGTAACTTATAAATCAAAATGAATCGAGTATGAAATAAAATTTTAAGCCATTTAAATAATTTAGCAAGTCTAAACGGCCAAAATCTCATTATCATTCAGCTCGTAATTTAGCAACCGCGTCAAAGTGCAAATATAATTCTAATTGGATGATTAATTTTAAACTATTATCACACAATACAATTTTAAAGTTTCTTCCATTACATCATAAACTCTATGGAGTTATTGTGAAGATTAAGGGTGCGTTCGGTATGCAAGAATTTACTCGAGAAATCTAGATTCTCATGCGACATTTTCATGTTTGCATAAGCTTATTCAATATTTTCGAAAATATTGATTCCATGTGATCCAAAATCTCTCATTTCGTGGGAATATAATTTCCACCGCGAAAATGGATATTCTATATTACCATCTGAGGGAATTCAATACACACGCGCGCACGCACACACTTGTGTCTTTCCAAAAGGATTTGAGCCCAGATCTTTCCCGCTCAAATTTAACCCTCCAACATTCGAGTACAAGATCCACTCCATATATATATATATATATATATATATATATATATATATATATATATATATATATATATATATATATAGGGCTTACTGTACCTCAGCCTGCGGGCTGAGAGAGTTTTCTCAGCCTGCGGGCGTGGCAACATCACCGCCCTACATCTGTTAAAAAATTTGGCGGACAAAATCCTGTAAAATCCCGCCCAATTAAATGTAAGTCACCTCAACATTGTATTTTCCGAAAATACCCTCCATCACAACCTTTTACCTTATTGTAAAAAAATTGTCTTCCAAAAAAATTTACATCTCTAAAACTTCAACCGGCGGTTCTGATCCAATTAGTTCTTTTCCTTCAAAAATTTCATCCGTTTTTGAAAAAAAATATTTGCAACTGATGGCGCCTAAGAAATCATCCGTCGAAAAAGGTACTACAAAATTGATATTTTCAAAAAATTTTAGGGTTTTGTGTATTTTAATAGTTTTAAATTTTTTCAAGATTTATTTCTGAAGTCGCATGTTTTTTTAAATTTTTTTAAATATTGGAAACATGGTCGCAATTACGAAAGAAATTTTCAAACTTTAGACGATAAAGGTCCTATTTTTTGAAAGTTTTTATTATTTACTTCTATTTTTACTGTGTCGCAGTTCAGATCTGTGCGACTTTGGAATTTTTTTTTTTTTTTACCTTTCCTTGTAGATGAATGCGACGTAGGTCGCAGTATATGAAATTTACTTTTTTTTTCTCACATACTGACGACATGGGGTCGCAGTTGTTTAAATAAGAGTTGTAGTCTCAAGTCTTCACCAAGGTCGCAGTTTATTTTAAATAAATGTTTTTATCAAACTTGTGTCGCAGTTGTTTCTTTTTGAACTGTAGTCTTATGCGACCTTGGTCGCAGTGTTGGCCCTGGTCGCAGTTGTTCTGATTGCACTGTAGTCCTATGCGACCTTGGTCGCAGTGCGACCTTGGTCGCAGTACATGTAGTGCGACCCTAGATTGCAGTGTAGTCCTGGTTCTAGTTGTTTTTTTTTTCGCAATGCATGACTGCGACCGAGGTCGCAGTTTATTAAAAAACAAATATGCTTTTTATTCCCTTATAATTTTTAAATAATCATTGGTCTAAAGTGTTTAATTTTTCTTCCTACGTAGGTAAACAACAGATACAGGTTCGTCCTCTGAGATCAAGCATAAAACCAATGTGCCAGTTAATGAAGAAATTTAAAAAGTACATACAGCCTGATTTCGTAGAGGCGATGAAGAATACCCCATTTGGTCCAATCTTCATGGCGTTCTACAATGAAGAATTTGGGGCTGAGAAAGCTCTAAAATCAAACGTTGCCGTACTGCGTATTTTAGACCAGTATGACAGGAATACAAGGATCTTTACAATTGGGGGCAAAGAGATTGAGTTAACAGTGGAGGATGTTGCCCTTACTTTTGGTCTACCTGTCAATGGGGTAGATTTTGTGATGAATAAGACATGTACGCTGAAAGATAGAGGGGTTATAAAACATTTTTTCCCAATATAAAGAAGATCACAAAAGTATCTATTGAAGATGCTTTGGATAATCTTCTTGTCAAGAGAAGGAGGAGGGATATATTAGATGTGACACAGGATGAACAATCTGAGCAGCAAATGTCTATGAAGGAAATTATAAGAGACATAAATAGACTTGCAGCTCAAGACTTTACCACATTAGTCATCCTATACATGTCAGCCACTCTTTTCTTCTCTGGCAGTAAATGCACGGTGCCGTGGTATATTGTGGAACAGATTGCCAATATGCAACTAATGAGGAGAATATGCTGGGCAAAAGCTGTTTGGCAATTCCTGATTGACTCAATGGACATCTTCAGGCAAACCACGTACGAGCTGCAAGGATGCTCCGTGCAAATTATTGTAAGTAGAAATCTCAAATTTGGCCAACATTGTATGAAATTTACCCATAAATTGAGAAAATTTGTGGAAACTAATTTAATTTTTAATTTTTGCAGTATTGGCTGTGTGAGAGGGCACCTATTTTTGAGCAGAGGTCTGGTTTGGAGGAAAAAACCCCACGCGCAGTAAGATGGGACCTCCAAAATATTGGCAGATCTCTACTTGAAGTTGATCTAAAAAAGATTGACAGCAATATTGTAAGTTAAACTTCTTTTTATGTGTAGTACAAATAAAATGCGACCATAGTCGCAGTATTGAGCTGCAACTTTCGCAGTTCGTTTTATGCCTGACAAATCATGTGCGACCATGGTCGCATTCTCTTGAAAATACCCTTTTCAACAGAAATGCGACCATGGTCGCAGTGTTGAGCTGCATGTCTTGGCAGATAAATTTATGCACGACAAAACATACTGCGACCATGGTCGAATTATTATCCAAAAATATTTCATAAATAAACTGCGACCATGGTCGCAGTATCATTATTTCATTGTTTTATTTTTAGCTTACCTTTTTCTGTTTATTTTCAGATTTTGAGTCGAATGGCCAACATCTCTAATGATGAAAAAAATATGGTTGGCCTTCCTGTTGAAAGGGAAGAGGATGAGGAAGAAGAAGTAGCAGAAGATGAAGGTGAAGATGAAGGTGAAGAAAAAGAAGAAGAAGAAGGTCAAAGTGAAGGAGATGAAGGAGGCCATACATGTAATGAGGCTGACATCCCGGCGGAAAAGGAGCCAGAACCGGCTGAAACGAGTGAGCAAGAACCAATTTTTGAAGGTTATTTGCCACCTCCACCGGATGTTCAAGCAGCAGAAATAAAACGATTGAGGTCTGCAAATCAGCTCTTGAGAGATTATATTTCTCAGCTTGAAAAAAAGATTGAAAATATGGAGAATGAGAAAAGACTCAAGGCTGAATTAAAATTAAAAAGAAGAGAAAAAAGAGAGAAGAAAACCAAAAAAGGCAACAGGAGAATAGAAGAAGGGAAGAGGAGGAGAATGAAAGGAGGAAGAGGGAAGAGGAAGAGAAAGAGAAGGAGAAGAAGAGGGAAGAAGAGAAGGAAAAGGAGAACAGGAGGAGAGAAGTGGAGGAGAAGGAGAAGGAGAATAGAAGAAGGGAAGAGGAGGAGAATGAAAGGAGAATGAGGGAAGAAGAGGAGAAGGAGAAGAGAGGAGGGAAAAGGAGGAGCAGGAGAAGGAGAAGAGGAGGAGGGAAGAGGAGGGGCAGGAGAGGAGGAGGAGGGAGGAGGAAGAGAATGAGAAGAAGAGGAGGAAGGCGCAGATGGAGAACAAAAGAATGAAGGAGCAGATGGAGAAGCAGGCTGAAGAGGAGAAGAAGAAAAAACTGGAAGAGGATAAAATCATGGGTTCTGAGTCTGTTTTAATTAATATTGGGGAAGATATTCCAAGTTTTTCTCTGAATCTAACTCAAATGACTCAAGAAATCCAAAGAGATAGAGCTTCTGAAGAAGAAATTCAAGAACATACTCCGCCTCAGAAGCAATCCTCAAAAGAAGCTGTTTTGGAAACCTCTAAAGGAACAATAGAAAGGGGAGTCAAAGAACGAAAGCGCGCTGAAAGAGATCGCGATGACTCCGACTTTGTTTATCCAAAACAGAAGAAAAAAAAATGAAAATCCTCTTCCACAGCCTGCGGCTGCGAGTTCTACCGCTGGTTTCGGCGACAAAGAGATTTCCTCCACTGAGCCAAAATCGACAGAATTGACCGAAACCACATCATACAGAATTCTGCAGCCCCATCAACAAGCTCGTATAAAACATTTCTTCGACAAGTCCTACTCTGAGTAAGTTAATTCATATCAAAAAATTTCTGTTATACCTTTATATAAGAACAATTAAATTACTAACTTTATTTTGAATATCTTGCAGTTCTACTGCGTATCAGGATACCAATAATTCAATCATCATTTCAAGGAATGACATTGAGGACCTGATGTTCAGTAGAGACTTAGATGCAAATGTAATTCATTTCTATATGCAGCATCTTGAGAAAAGAGAAGGATTAAAAAGCATATTCTTCCGAAGCGAAGCTTGGGTAAAAATCTACTTTCTCCTTTACGGTTTAATGTAATATCAACTCTGGAACAGATTACTAATATTCTCTATCTCTGTGTAGGCATAAATCATGTACTGCGACTAAGGTCGCAGGGAATAATTAAAATGTACTGCTACTAACACATGTACTGCGACTAAGGTCGCAGTTTATAATTAAAATGTATTGCTACTAACTCGGGTACTGCGACAAAATGTAACAGCTGCGACCTGCGACCAAGGTCGCAGTTTATAATTAAAATGTATTGCTACTAACTCAGGTACTGCGACAAAAATGTAACAGCTGCGACCTGCGACCAAGGTCGGATCTGCGACCAAGGTCGCAGTTTATAATGAAAATGTATTGCTACTAACTCAGGTACTGCGACAAAATGTAACAGCTGCGACCTGCGACCAAGGTCGGAGCTGCGACCAAGGTCGCAGTTTATAATTAAAATGTACTGCTACTAACTCAGGTACTGCGACTAAATAATATAGTGCGACTAAGGTCGCAGTTTATAATTTTTTGTTACATTTTAAATTCATTTTGAATTTGATTTAAATTTTTTTTCTTCTTGTCCGCAGCACGGTGTTGTAAATAAAATTGAAGATCTGGAAGGTCATTTCATCAAGCAGAAGCTGTTGAAAAACTGGACAGCTGACGTGCAGTACATGTTCTTCCCGATCAATCACAAACATAGTGCCGACGAGCAGGGATTTCACTGGACCTTGCTGGTATTCGATTGCACCACAGAAGAGTGGATTTTTTACAACTCTTTGGTCCCAGCTGACAAAAAAGTAGTATAACACAGATTTACCAAAGAGATGCAAGAATAATGGTGAGTTGAAATTTAATATTTTGATTAATTTGATTAATACTAATTTTTTTTCCTATTGACATTGCAGAAAGAAAGATTATTAGAGATTTTTGAGATTCATTCCAAAAAAAATGAGAAAAAATAAAATAAAATACGCAAAATGCCCCCAACAATCAAACAGGTATATAAATTTTTGACATGTAATTTCATTTCATATTTTCTACTTTTTTTAAGTACAAAAACTAATTTCATTTAATGATTGCTCTATGAAAATTTCAGTGTTGATTGCGCTATATATGTATGCAAGTACATGGAAAGCATAGCGTCTGGCTATCATCTATCAGCTGCTGATGCTGTTACGGTTGATGCTGTACAGAAACTAAGAAGTGAGCTTGCATACATGATACTTGCAGATGTAGAGAAGAGTTGGGATGAAGAAACAGACATTATACGACATACGACATATGAAGACTGATAGTTGACAAATTATTGATATACCACAATTTTTTTATAAATGTAAAAAATATTTCAAGTGCAATTCATTGCATAATTTTTTTGTTGTATTGATTTAATTTATACACATTTCTATACATTTATTTATTATAAGTTCCATTGATTATTTACAGTCTTCATTTGTTAGAACTTGGCTTTTACTATTGCGTACTGATGTTAGAAACAAACATGCCTTCAGTAATTGTGTTAATCAACAACAACACTGCGACCTTCGTCGCTATGCGTGTTAATATAAAGGAAACACCTACCTAACGTACAGCGACTTAAGTCTTCACCATCTCAAAAATCTAAAAAGAAGGTTGCGACTTTGGTCGCAGTTGATAGCCGCAGCCTTAGTAAAATACAATGCGACTTTGGTCGCAGTTGATGGCGGCAATGTTTTAATCAACAATAACACTGCGACCTTAGTTGCTATGCGTGTTAATATTAAGGAAACACATACCTAACGTACTGCGACTTAAGTCTTCACCACCTCAAAATTTTAAAAAGAAGGTTGCGACAGTTGATAGCCGAAGTCTTAATAAAATACAATGCGACCTTGTTCGCAGTTGATGGCGGCAATGTTTTAATCAACAACAACACTGCGACCTTGGTCGCTATGCGTGTTAATATAAAGGAAACACCTACCTAACGTACTGCGACCTAAGTCGCAGTACATGTAGTGCGACCCTAGATTGCAGTTGCTGGCCATCTTTATCAATAACAACACTGCGACCTTGGTCGCAATTAATCATGTACACTGCGACCAAAGTCTCTGACTACATTATGTACAAAAAAAATTAAACTATAAAGTAGAACTTTAAAGTACAAGTACATACAAAAATAATACAGTAGAAATCAAAGAATGATAATAAATCTGATTATAATTACACGCCAGTGTCAGAATGCGACTTAATCTCTCTACACTGTGCGACCCTGGTCGCACTTCATAAAAAATTGAAGTCTTTGTTCCTTCGAGATGGAGGCAACCCAAACCTACTTCTTCTGCCAATAAAAAAAATAAATAGTAAGAATTTAAAGATTAATCGTTATAAAAAAAATGATTAACAGTTTAATGTAATATACCATTAACGGACAACCAGTCCTGTAATGGCCCAGCTCTTGGCAGTTACCACATCTTCGATGCTTAACTTCCTTCTGATATATAGAATCTTCAAAACCAGACTTAAGCCTGGATGCAGCTCTAGGTCTCCCCTTGGTTGGTACAGGACCAATTGGATCACGTATATTCAATTCTTCACCATCTCGCAATATGACAACGGATCCACTGGAACCAACGGCAGTCTTAGGATGTGATGAATGATCATTTCCTGACATTGCTCTGTATTCTCTAGTGGTATCTTGGGCAAAACTTTCCAAAACTCCCTCCAACTTTGAAATATTTTCATCAGAATCAGCGACCATGTCCAGAATTGCATTAAATTTTGAACGAACTGTCCACAATCTAGCCGTCCGTGGAGTGCCTTGGCTGGGAAAAGGCCTCATGCCATTTTCAATTGCAACGTTTTTGTAACGAGCATCCAACCTCCATCTCTGAAGTATATATGATTCCGGTATATGTGTAACGTGATTGCGCCACAAAATACACAGAATATGTCTACATAGGATACCCTCTGTTTCAAATAACGAGCAACTGCAAGAAACATGAAGTTCCTCTCGCTTATCATAACTGACCTTTTCCCAACTGTCTTTTGATTCTGAAAATTTACCAACCAAATATGTTGATCCAGGTTTGTCCTGTTCCACCTCTTCTGAAAACAGTGTCATTACAACTGCCCATTCCTTTTGGAACAACTGAAAAATCTTCGGTGTATACAACTTCGAAACCTGTATCTCATATGGATTGGTTGTACTATTGGGCACAGAATTCAAACCCCTAAAATCTTGAAGAGATTCAGATGCACGACGGGAAGCAACGGCTTTATCATATTGGTGAACAAATTCCACTAGTTTAGTGTTTGAGTTAACAAAACCATCAAAGAAGGAATTAATACTCTCGGACCTCTGACTGGTTGTCATTCCAGCAGAGAAAACATCCTTGAGATATGCATTAACCCAATGTCCACGAAGCCTGTACATCTTCATCAACCAACTGCCATCTTCTTCTTCTAAGTGATATTTTTTCACTCATCAGACGCCATCGTTCCTCACAAGTGCTTATATCGCGGGAGGTGTACCAAGCATGGAAATCGGAGACCATATCTTCTCCATACTTGTTAGCCATTGGGATTTGTTGCTCGGCAATATGTTTCCGTACATGCCAGAAACAGTAACGGTGCCGAGACGTCGGGAAAACAATCTTGATGGCCTCACCAATCTGCGCATCCTGATCAGTAATAATCAGCTTCGGTTCAACTCCATGCATGCACTTGAGCCATTTTTGGAATAACCAAACAAAAGTATCCCTCTGCTCATCAGCAAGCATTGCACAGCCGAACAAAATTGACTGCCGGTGATGATTTACTCCAGTGAATGGAGCAAATGGCAAGCTCAACTGATTAGTCCTGTATGTGGTGTCAAAAACGATCACATCACAGAAGCTCAGATACGAGGAAATAGCTCTTCCATCAGCCCAAAAATGCTTCTAAGTGTGCCCGCGTTATCAACTTCACTTGAAAAGAAGAATTCTGGATCGGTCTCGGCTTTCTCTTGAAAATATTTGATAATAGCAATAAACTCATGACCGCAGTTATTTCTACGTTGACGAGTGAAATCAATAACTTGTTGAGGGCGCACTTCTTCACAGCCTTCTCCCTGGCTCATTGCATTAACAACCCGGGAAATATTTGAAGGCCGCATTCCAACATCAACCAGATTGCTCATAATGGTTCTGCTAATTGTTGAACGATGAGTCTGGTGAGAGTAATGGTGATGTACCTTATCCGGGCTAGACAATTCATGTGAATGAGTATCAACAAATTTTGTGATAACCCAATATCGAGTTGAGTCCAAAAATAAACGAAGACGGATATGCATCTCAGCAGGACAAGATACTCTAGTGTTAACTCGACGATGCACTGTAAGCCCCTCTTGTCTTTTGTCACACAACTTCTTCAACCCTTCCTTGTTGCAGCAAAATCTTCTGCAAATAATCTCATGAGGAGGCTTCCGTGACTTATCTGTACTTTTTCTTCTCACGCAAAAACTCTATTCCTTGCAAAACAATTATAGAAATTGTATGCTTCCATATGCGACAGGAACTGTTTCCCTATAAACTTATCTGAGCTTCCAGACATTTCTGCATGTGCATTCATATCCTACAAAAAGAATTTACACGAATTAAATGAATATAAATATTTTTTAGATATCACTGTATTCTAAAATATAAGTTATATAAATGCAACCAAGGTCGCATAAGAGATGAAAACAATTTACTTCTTATCAGCTGTTGCGACCAAGGTCGCAGTTATCCGTATGAGAAGAAATCTATATTACTTCTTACTAAAGACTGCGACCTAAGTCGCAGTAAATAAAAATAAGATTTCACATACGGCATGAAATCTATAATACTCCTTATTGAAGACTGCGACCTAAGTCGCAGTAATCAGTATCTGAATAAATCTATATTATTCCTTACTAAAGACTGCGATCTAAGTCGCAGTTATCCGCATGTGAAGAAATCTATATTACTCTTACTAAAGACTATGACCTAAGTCGCAGTTATCCCTATGTGAAGAAATATATATTACTCCTTACTAAAGACTGCGACCTAAGACGCATACCCTAGAAAAAAGAATTCACAGCCGGAGATTATTTTCAAATAAGATTGCGACCGAATATTAAATATTTAAGAAATTGTTTTTAAAATAGATATAAACAATTAAAACCTGTTGATCGGCATGCAGAGATGTCAACCCTTCAAGATTTTCAATATTCTGAGAGAAAGTAGAACCAGATGCAATATCTTCCATATTAAGATCGCCGGTATACTGCTCAGACGTCGACATTAAATATTTTGCAGGAAAAATTGATCTCAAAAGATTTTATATTTTCAGAAAAAAGTTTATCGCAGACTGAAAAGGTGAAACTAGATCTTTCAAAAAGAGGTCAGGAAATAGGGTGAAAAGTATTTATATCATATAAAGAGCGGCAAAAAATAAAAGGGGGGAAAAATAATAATAAACAATAGGAAAAGTTATCATAAGGGGTATTTGGTAATTTAACTTCTACCTAAAAGCGGGCCGCAAGTCAGTGAGGTGACAAATTGAGCCACGTCACCGCAGGCTGAGAGAGTTCTCTTAGCCCGCGGGCTGATATACATTTTTCTCATATATATATATATATATA